>JAYMSP010001639.1:0-30088 GCA_036897095.1 Plantago elongata | reverse complement strand
ATATATATATATATATTAAGAAATAATATCCAATTGTACGTTAATGTTAAAATTAAAAAATCTTCCATAAAATCAGTATACTATAATAATAGTGTGATTGAAGTATGTTTAAGTTATCCATCATGTCCAATTTGAACAACCCAAATATATAATAAGTAGGAGCGTGTATGGATTCGAATCAATCTGACACCGAATTGGATTTTTTCAGATTCAATCTGAAAATCAACGACTTTTTCATAAAAAATTGAAATTTGTCCAGACTGTGACATCAAACAAATCGTCTCAACTGAACAAATTCAAACTAAGTTTCATAAACCATTAACTAAATAAATTCCACCAAAAATCAATGTTCACTATCCACTAATCCAGTCACAAACACTATAATTTTAAAAGCAATAAATTTGAAAGTGAGATGTTGAGCAATTGAACATCGGCAGATGGTGATGGTTGGAGAGTGACAACGACTGGAGACGGCGAATGGGACTGGAGATGGAAAGCGACCGACGAGTGAGATGGATAGTCCGACGGCGAATGGGACTTGAGAGGAGAATACAGAAGACAATTGGAGAGGACCAGTCCGACTGGAGATGAGTAGAAGAAACGATTGGAAAGAGGAGAAGAGTAGAAGACGATTGTAGAGAGGAGAAGAAAGAATCGTTTATTTCAGATATGTGGAAAGAGTGAATTATTTCAGTTATAGGGTTAGAGTTTTTGAGTATATATATATATTTTTTCAGATTAATCCGAAAATCTGCGGATCGGATTGGAAAAAGTGTTGATCCGAAATTCAATTCGATGACACCTGTTCGAATCGGATTGTTGGATTTTCAGATCGGTTTTTGGAATTCGGACTATATGCACACCCCTAATAATAAAGTGTCCTCGTATATAAAGTGCAATATGATAAAGATATTACCTCATTTGATGATTATATGAGGTTATGAACGACTTAAGTTAAATGTAATTTTATTCAGATTAATATATTTACAGTCGAATTAACTTCAACTTAAATATTAAAAAGTTGCCATGGAGGTGGGTGGCTCAAGCTTGGGGACCTTGGCTTAGGAAGTGTTGTTGCCTCTCCGAGTCCAGGGCCTTTCGTGCTACAAAAATGATAGCTGTAAATTGTAATATAGTACTCCTGCAAAATTTGGATAAATTGGTCTAAACTTGGTGAAATATATGCAGCATGTTTGGTTTACATTATTATGTATTATGTATGAAATTCGAATTTGAGTTCTGAATTGATATATAATAATTAAATTGAGTTAAATTTTATGTTTTGTGATTTGTATTAAATTGTTAATATTTATATATTTTATAGGGTATTTAAATATAAGAATGTTAATTTAAATAGTAGTTAAATTTGAATTCTTTTTTTTTAAACGGTAAAATGATTATTCGAACTCCCGACTTATTAGTTGGAGTTAAATCGTCTTGTCAAATGAACTGCACTTCGTTGTCAGCTAAATTTAAATTGAATATTACAATTTACAAATAAATAAGTACGGAATAAAACACTCCGATGGTAATTCACCTTTCATAATTGATAATTGGTGAAATTCAAATGTGCAAGGTAAATAGGCATGTCAAAGATGATGAGAGTTAGTGGCTAAAGGTCCACCAGGTCCAGTGCGCGTCTGTGCCTATAGACCCTGTACCCATGTGAAAATCTGTACCATTGGTTGGGGAATTAACATATCAAAGATAATTACGTGGTTAACGAACCATATTCAATTCTAGCAGTAGTACGTTGATTGTTGGTTGAGGTATATAAACGGTGAGGATTAACATATCAAGGATGATTCTTCTAGATTTCAAGTAGTCGAGTTTTATGAATTAGATTGAGTTTTTTGTTGGCCACAATGGGTTTGCAAGATTTATGCTTTTTTTGGAAAATAATCATTTAACAGAAGCTCTTAGTTTAGCCATTTTACATGACATAATGTAACATCCAGAATTTCAAGTCAAATTTATAGAGTTTAAAGGGGTTGAAAACGATACACATATCAACAAAGTGCACATTTCTTTTCGGGAAGAATGGGTGACCAACTAGGAAATTTCCCGGTTCGCGCACGAGTGAGAACAAAGTGCATGGAAAAGAACTTGTGTTGGTGGTATAGTGGGGCCAACATGTCACACAGAGAGCTGCCAATGAGTAACTGCGCCGGTCCAAAGAGTCGGGGCTCGGCCCGCAAGGGCCGGGTCGTTACGAATGGTATCAGAGTCGTGCCAACCCAAAGTCCACAAGGGGCGTACAATCGGATCATGGTGCGGCGGAGACGTAGCACAATTCAAGAGGGAGTGAATGTAACGCACCAGAATTTCAATTCAGGTCCATAGAACTTAAATGGGTTGAAAACGCTACTCATATCAACAAGGGGCACCTTTCTTTTCGGTATCACCACACCAGAGTTTATCCGATCCATCTTCAGTGTATCTGGCACACCATCTTCGATAGGCTCCACCTGACTGAGTGTTCTCCCAAAACTGTCAGTGTTCTTCAATATAGGCATCACATCTTCATAGAAGGTCACATCTCCGTTGATGATGTATTTATTCACCCCTGGTTCTAAACACCAAAGTTTGTATCCCTTATCTGTCTTTGGATAACCAAGAAACAAGCACTTTAATGCTCTAACTTCCAATTTATCTTGTTTAACATGAACATAAGCTAAACATCCAAATACCTTTGAGGTATGAGTAGTCTGAATGAGATCCTTTCCAAACTTCTTCAGGAGTTTTAAAACCAATAGTTGATGATGGGCATAAGTTAATAAGACGGACTGCAGTTGTCACAGCCTCTCCCCAAAAGCTCCTTGATAAACTTGATCCAGGAACCATGCACCTCACTCTCTCTAGGATAGTTTTATTCATCCTCTCAACTACTTCATTATGCTGTGAATTACCATTCCAGCTAGCATGGTCCAGGTTCGTCTCACGTTCACACAAGTCAGAGCCGGAACCATGGGACATACAACAGACACTGCTATGTATCATGCTACAGGTTCGTCCAAAACTGACTTATGTCTCAAGATGCCCTTCTCAACACAGAAAGAATTGAATTCATTAGACAAGAAATCCAACCCATTATCAGTTCTAATCACCTTGAGCCTCTTGTTTGTTTGATTCTCCATCTCACCAAGCCATTCCTTGAATTTCATGAAAAAGTCTCATCCTTAGACTTCAATATAAACACCCACACCTTCCTTGACAGATTATCAATGATGGACATAAAGTACCTTCCTCCACTCCTAGTGATGGTTCTAGCCGGTCCCCATAAATCTGCATGCACATACTCAAGTATGCTCTGTGTGGTATGTTTCCCATCACCATAACTGTTCTTTTTGGCCTTCCCCGACACACAAAGTTCACAAAGTTCCATCTTATGTATTTTGTCTCTACCTAAGAGTCCCTTCTTAGATAAATCCATAAGACCTTTCTCTCCAACATATGTTAGTCTTCTATGCCATAGAACGGTATTGTCATAACACTGCAGGGTGTTCCCAGGACACCACGCTACCAACTTATCCAGTGACAACATTACCTTGTAGATAATACAATTCTCTCCTTTTCAGAGCTGCCATAACTACCGGTTCCCCCCATAAAACCTGAAGGACACCATTTCCACCTGCATACTTGTATCTCTTAGTGTCCATTAATCCTAGAGATATCAAGTTCCTTCTCAGGTGTGGCACATACCTCACGTTAGGCAAATTCCTTACCACTCTGTCAAACATCTCAATTCTCACTGTTCTCATACCAGTTATCGCACATGGTCTATCATCTCCAAGAGCAACTAATCCACATTTCCTATGCTTGAAAGTTGAAAACCATTCCTTGATATATGTTGTATGGAACGACGAACCTGAATCCATAACTCATTCAGTTGAATTACCAGATTGAGTGACTGAAAGTACCTCAGTAACAAGAGCTTCAACAGTGTAATAGGCCCATGATGCGTTTGTAATGTCCGCGCCATGATTGGTATTGGTGTTCCCACAACACCCTTTCCCTTCTGCGCTTTCAGACTCATACAATCCTTCTTCAAGTGCCCCTGCTTCTTGCAATAATAACACCTCCTTATTTCAGGACCCTCCTTGTTATTATGAGCTTTCCTTTGGTCGGGATATTGCTTCTTCTTTGGTGGAAACTTTTGATATTGTTTCACCATGAGGACTTCTCCAGTACTGAGTGTTAGGGCAACACCCTCCTGACCCAGCTCCCTTGATCGTAATGCAGACTTGATAGTCTCCATTGTCAATGCTACTGAACACCCATACACCAAAGCATCCTTGAATGGGAAAAGAGATCTTGGGAGTGAATTTAACAAGATAATTGCCTTATCATGGCTCCTCATCCTGTTCTTCTCATCAGTTTTCAGATTGTCATGATGAGCAACCATCTTCTAAAACAAATCCAACTGACTCATGATTGATTTACCTTCAACCATCTTGAATGCGAATAACCTCTTTTTAGCATAGATTTTATTTGCATCAGACTTGTCGTTATACATTCTTCTAGCTTCTCCCATATTGCTTTTGTTGTCAAAAGACCACCAATTTCAATAAGGGTATTGTCTCCAAAGCTAATAACAAAGAACTGTAAGCCTTTTGCATGATCGATTTTTTATCCGCAGCCGACTCGATTTCCTCGAACCTTTTCGTCAGTGCATCGACCACACCCTGATGTATTAATAGAGCACGCATTCTTTTCTTCCACATATTGAAGTCTGCCTTCCCTTCAAGCGATTCGAGACGAACTTCGGAGACGCCATTGATGAACATATACAATTGATTCTCTTCCCTATAGACGACGCCAATTGTTAGGTTCCAACAATACAAATCAACCCAAATTCAATCAAAAAATCTCCAAACCAACCAACAAATAAACGCAAGAAGATAAGTAAACACACAACACAAGATTTACGTGGTTCGGCAATTGCCTACGTCCACAAAATACCAAGATTCTATTAACCAAGATCCAAAATGCAGTATACAAGGAATCGACCAAACTACCAAGCTATCCAGCTACGTTCTCTCTTCCTCACCGTGTTTCTCTCTAGAAATCTCAATGTGTTTGCATATGTTTTCTCATGATTTATTATAGTACCCACATGTGTATATATATTAGAGAAAATCAACATATATTCCTTTTCCTAACCACAAAAGAATTCTATTTTAACTAGAAAAGAAAATTTTATCTTCAAGCAAAAGAATCCCAATTAGATACGTCTTTTAACTGTTTCATGTGTGTCTTCAGTGTTATATTCAAGTGTCACCAGTACACTCTAACACCACACATCGTATATCCTTAATCCAGTGTATCCACTATACCATGTTCCATTACTTCATTTGATATTAAGCTAACCGGCTTCACACTGCTAGTAACCGACGTTTTTTTATAATATAAGTTAAACTCTTTATTATTATGTTTTGAGAAAAAATGGTAATTCAATTTAAAAAAATATGAATGCTGCGGAATTATGTGGTGTGGTAATGGCACATAAGAAAACCAAACATTTGTATGCAGCACTACTGTCCATCACCATTTCTCGTCCTTCCCCTTCAAAACACTCATATTGAACAACATATATTATCGTACCATACCAAGGCATCAACCAAATCAAGGCTACAGACCAAATGAAATGGAATCATGGTCACAATTCAGTTGAAAACGACTTACAGGTCTAGAAACCAAGACAAGTTGAAGAAGACAAGGACGTGCTACTATTCACATGATAACTCACTTCACTTCGGATTCGGACAAGGACAAATTCTAATGGTGCTTTCCGACCATGACAAAATCAAATAAAAAAATGAGGGAGCAAAATGAATTAACCAGATATGGAAAACCATGGAATCATCGACCATCTCCATATTTAGTGAATTACTATTACTTTCTCTCACTCCTAGATCCCAAATTCCTAATCAATTTACTACTATTCATCACATTAAATATGTGGACAGTAGTGGACCCTTCATTTTGTAGATTGCAATCATTCACGCGTTTAGTATAGTAATAATTTACTAATCTTCCAGAAAAAGAAAAACTGATGCAATTCCTCAAAATTGTCTTCAACTACTTTTACACTCTCGAATTGAAAATTTTCTACCACTTTCACATAAGTTGTTATGAAAAAAATCATCACATGATTTAAAGTCTACAAATTTCATTCGGAACATCTCTATTGTACATAAAATATTAGATACCTTTGTCGTTATTTTGGAATTTGTGAACTTATGTAACGTGAATACATATAATCATATAAGCAATGCTTATAATTTGTGACTTGCGAAGTAAGACATTGATACGGACAATTTGGAGACTTTAATTAATACAAAAATAGTAGATGAAATTTATAGCAGAACTATTAAACGGTTCTGATAACAATTGAAATTAAGTAAAATTATTAAAATAATTATCAAACTGTTTGAATTATAATTAAAATTAAAACTGTTCAGTTCTAATTGAATTTTTGTACTGTTTTATATACAATGTACGATATCTTTTCAATTACAGTAAAAAATTTATACAGTCATATCGTTGGGATCGAGAAAATATATTTCTAGTTTATGCCTAAATAGATGTTTGTGCTAAAAATATATTTTTATAATAAAATAATGTGCATAACTTAAATGTTGTATTTATTGAATAAAATTACTAAATACTAACTTGACAAGCTACAAATATTTTTGGTCCAGTAAAAATGTTATATATCGATAAACTACTAATTATTCGAAAGCTAAAATATAAGTTTACTATTTAAAAATTCAAATTACTATCATAAATAACTTTTACAACTTTTGATAAGTATTTTAAATTTTAAATTTCAAAACGAAAATTATATATTTAGATAAATATTATTGAATATTTTATCATTTATTACTATAGAGAGTTATCCTTACTTAAGGCGGGACCGAAAAAAGTAATGTAATATGACAATGTGGAGTTTTTCTTATATATAATTGGTCCCAAATTTAGACCGAAATTTTTATAACTATAAGAAATTTATTCCTTTATAGAGTATTTCTTTATGGAGTTTTTATTGTATATTGTAAAATCAAATTTTCTGAAGTTCAAATTTATTAAACTGAAATGACAAGCATAATATCTCTATCACTTAGTATTACTCTCTTTGATCTTTTTAAAGTTTCCTAACTTTTTTTTTTGACGTTTCGTTGCAAACTTTCTAACTCATAAGTGAAAAAAAAATCTCCTGTAACTACTTTTTTATTATATCTTTTTCCTACTTCATTATCATTTTATTCATTCACTCTCAAATTTTATCATCCACTTACAAGTTTATCAATATAATTCCCCACATAAACTATTAAAATATTAATTTATTTTAATTTAAAAGAAAATAAAGAGGTAGAAAACTTTTATTAGAACGGAGGGGGAGTAAAAGGGGAGTAAATGATACTACCAAATTACCAATAACCTAATGCTACAAATCTTCGATATTAGTAGACCTACGAAAAGTCTGCATCAATCTCAATATTAGAACCCAGAAAAGTTGAGCACGAGACCGAAGAAATCCAATATGTAGTAATTTTGTACTTGTGCATATAAACTCCAGTCAAATTTGTGAACGTTTTTGCATAAGATTAGGGTCCACAACTACAATCGATTTGGAGATGTAACGCTCTACTGTTCAACCCTAATAATTCACCAATTCTACATTCCGAGGCAAACACGTATATCTAACACAAAAACTTGCATTCACGAAGCTAAAAACAGAAACATTAACAAGTCGAAGCCTTGAAAATGTTCAAGTTCTGCATCAAACTAAACACACTTGGATCAATGTCTAGATAAACAGAGTAAATTCCAACTTAACCCCAATAACTCACTGACAGGGTAAAGGTAAATTAAAAGGGAAGTTAATTAATAAAGCACAACAGGGTCGTTAATTACATTGCTAAACTCAAGCAGTTGCGTTACGCATTTGAACAGTCGCACGTGAATTGCTCCCAGCTTCACGTGGCCTCTTCCTCACCTTTGGATCATCACTCTCTTGCATCATCTCCGCTAGATCATCACCGAACAAATCCACAAACGATTTCTGTAAATCCTCCAAGCTCTCCTCCTATTACAATTCACCCAAATTACCTCAAACTAAACTTAGTACTAGTAAAAAATGTAACACTAGGGAATTTAGTTAGTTTATTCCATTTCTCACCTCCGCTCCAACGTTTTTCTCCATCATGTTCATCAAATCATGCAAGAAATCCCCCATTCCCTACATAACACAAATAAATTAACACATAAATAAACCGCGTTTAAGAATCTGGACCGACCGATAGGTTTTCTAGTGTATTAAGTTCATAATGGTATAACATTTAAAGTATTGCTAGATAGAGATGAATAGTAGTGGGTGGCTAGTGTAGTGACACTTTTTTGGTTTTCGCTCCAATTATTTATTATACGAATAGAACAGTAAGAAAAAGGTTCTGTACAAGTTGTAAAAATATCTAGATATTTAAAAATGTGGACGGACCTCATCTTCCTCAAAGAGATCAAGGAATCCAGCATCATACATTGACCTCTTCCCCTTATCGGACAACACTACAACACAAATCAAACTCAAATTCCTGCAACCACCATTCAATTTCCAAAACAATCAAATTGGATTATCAATTCATCATTCATCGAACCTGAATACGCCTCCTGGATCTTCTGAAACCGCCGTTTGGCTTCGCCGGCAGCAGCCGGATTCGATGAACACCTGTCCGGATGCCATTTCTGAAAAGTAAATAAATTCCGATCACGAATCAGAAAAAGGAGGTAACTCAATTAGTACTCAATTGAAACGGTAAACGTAAAACACATACGAGAGCGAGCTTGCGGTAGGCAGACCGGACGTCAGAGAAGGAAGCGTCGTTTCGTATTCCTAAGACGGAGTAGTAGCTTGACGATCCGACTTCGTTTCCCCTATTCCTGTCCATCCTTGACCGAATCTGATAGTTTCTTCTTCTTCGTTTTCAATTGAGTGTGGAAATCAGGATTTAGGAATTGTTTGCACTGAAGAGTACATGGACTTGATCAGGCATACATGGGAATTGAAATTGAGTGAGATTTTTTTTCCTTTTTTTTGGTTTTTGAGGTTATATGGAAATGGAATGCGAATTTCACATCGAATGAATAGTGTGGTGGTTTTTGTTGTGGAGTTCTGGGAATTGGTGTGAGGAAAATATCATCTGGGTACAAGGAGATTTTTTTTCAGGAAGGAAGAAGGTTCGAGAGATTACACGTGGATTGGAGATATTTTGTTGGTGTTTTTGTGATTTGACCATGTTGTTGGATGGAATTACGTGAGATGCCATCGACCCGTTTGATCAGCAGCCTCTCTCGGGTCGTGTCCTTTCAGTTTGGTCCGAAATATACATGGGACACTGTCCTGTCCAATTCAGCTTTATACTTTGAGAGCGTCATGTCACGTTCTTGAAAACGACTCAGTAAAAAGATACAATATTCAATTAAAATTTAACTGAATTGAAATATTCTAATATTAAAATTGAACTAAAAACGTATATAAATGAAAATGAAAAGTTTTAATTGAGACAACAAAAATAGTAAATATTAAAGTGGAAAGTTTAAGAGGGGCCGGAGGAAGTAATACAAAATATAATTAAATAGATTTGAACTAAACTGAACTTAGTGGAATTCGAGAAGTTTTCAGTCGAAAAGAATATAGACTAATTCACATTTACCTCTCAAAAATTTAAATCTCGACCCTTCAGTTACTATTCAAAAGTTACATGAATGCGTACGGAATTAACATGCGCCAAACAGTTTGCAAGTAGTCGTGCATTGAGAGTTTGAGACAATTACAATACATACATTATACATCGATAACATTAGAATATCATATACATACGGAGTATTTAGTTTTGAATTTAAATTGAGAAAATTCAATTTTAGTTACATTTTTATGGTAAAAATTTATTTAGAATTGAGTTTTCTTAATTAATTCAGAACCAAAATCCGATAAACTTTCAAATATGATATATTTACAAGAAATCTTAACATATATTGGCACATAGTCTATATCTGTAATAGAACATTAGCTACAGAAAAATTATGGTACAAGTTGAAGTGAGCTAGCATCAGGAAGCTTATAAACAGAATCTGCCCTGTTTCAGCAGCCGATCATCACCGATTACTGCAACTCAGAGATGGTTGTACATGCGGTTCACTTTTCTTGCAGTAACACGCTTGAACAATATCCACCACTTAATTGCTGCTAGAGCTTTGCACCACCTCGTCTTGGGGCTCCGGTTCCTGGGGATAAGCTTTCCAGAATTAGAAGAAAATACACCAAAGTTGAAGCCAGTGCTTTGCCATACAGATGAATCAACCTGAAAATTGTCATCGACTGGTATGTCGTCAGTTGTTAGCTGCTGTCCCATGTAGCTGGCCCCGGAACCCCACGTATGTCCCCCAGAGAAGAAGCCAGGAGAATGCATTATACCGAAACTGTCACGAAATGTTGAATTGAATCCTGGAACTTGACGTGAACTTTCTCCCACTTCAAATGAACTACTTTCTGGTGATTGATTGTCAGTGTTCATACGCATTTCCTGCTGATCTGTATATGCATAAGTTTAACAAGAGTAAAATATCGCGCAAAAAGTCATGCCTTTTTCTGTTTCTGAATAGACAAAAAAATATACGCGGAACAGGACTATTAGTAAGTTCACGGATAGTAGTATACAAAAATCATATTCCTTTTCTTCTAACTCCCAGAACAGAAAATGTCAGCATCATAATTTATACCTTGTTCCAGGAAATTATTTCCCAGGAGACCAGGATTGAGATTGCTAAAACTGTTGGCAACTGGACTTGTCATTAACATTGGGTAGCCGGTAATTGGAGCATCCGTAACTGGAATCAAGCCATTTAAGTTAATACAAGCACGCTGCCTCAGGCTATCCACCATACTCTGTCAAATAATTAATGGAAAGTCAGTTGCTAAATGATAATTGCAGGGTGTGTGAACTAAAACCAGCAATGTTCACATGATTACTATCACAAGTTCACAACACTAGACTGGAGACATCTTGATAAGAAAATGCTTCGCTTTAGAAATAGCTACCTTTTGAAGTAGGTTGAGGTCATCGACACAATGATAATTTTTTCCGTCAAATGCCACCCCAATAACCTTGAAGACGGCATTGAATAATAGGCTACCATCTGCAGAAGTATACACATACTTCTGTCCATCCACAGTGCAACTTGTAGCATGCCCAATGATAGTATGCCATGTCTTATTTGAGATGTTAGGAAACATCTACATGTTTATCACATTTTGGTTAATTAGTAAACAGATAATGCCGAAAAATTATGTAGACCAAGTGAGTGGATATCATAAGGAAAGTAACTTACAGAGCGTAGCGTGGACATGTTTGTGTAATACGCTTTCAAGAACGCCTCGACATTAGATACACCATTTTCCTTGAGCTTTCTGTGATAAGCACCATCTTTTGCTATCTTTTCCAGCCGCCATACGTCATCATGCAAGGATGGAGGATGGTGCTTCTTGTATGCTGAAGAGATAATACATATGTCAGAACCTAAACTGTTTTCCTCCCACCTCACAAAATTTTCATATACCATGTTTCGCAGCCATACAATCATGGATCAAATTCACACTTTTACAACAATTACAACACTTTAGGCTTTTCGGCAATATATTTTTATAAACCTATAGAAAAGATATGAAATCACAACTATAAGTCCGGCAAAAACTAAAGAATATAGAAATTCTAGTTTTGTTTTGTCTCAGAACCTGAATTGGGTACATTTACAGTATGCTATTGGAGAAAGCGTATTGATTCAGCCAAATGAAATGACGTGATAAGGAAAAATTTGCAAAGAACAAGAGCTTACACTCTCCGCGGTGGTCTTTCACTTTGAAGGCATTACTCTTTCCTTCTTTGATATTTACATTGTCAGTAACTGAATGCACTTTTGCTCCAAGGCGAAATTTCCCACTTCTTATCCAGCTTGAATTATCAGTGAAACAGACATCACCAATGCAACCCACTCCATTCTGCAAGGTAATCATCAAATCTCCAGTCAGCAGTGGTCTTTTGCCTTCTCTGTTTTGGACAATTTTCTGCTCAAAGTCGTTCTTTGTCCAATCTTCCTCGCCATCAGGACAAAAATCAGCATCAAGAACCACAATCTTCACTTTTAGTGAAGATAGAGGACCAGATGTAACTATTTCATGGGAAATTGAATCATACAGCACAAACTGTATAGGACTTCCACTATCAGCGACAACGCTGCTGTTCGTAAATAAGGTATGGGGCAAATTATTGCTGAACTGAAGCTGTAGAGTCCGCAACCCAGAGGAGCCAGGTTGATTTTGAGTGTGCCTACAAGAAAACATCCGACAGCTATAATTTAAGATATTTAAACCTACATTTGAAAAACCAATTAAATAGTTGAATCAGCAAGAACAGTGAAACTATGAAAGCATTTGACTAGTATGTCCAAGTAATAAAACTAACCTCACACGTAGATCAAATGACTTTTCGATCTCATCCCGGACCTGATAATATAAAAAATCTTTGTGAAACGGAGATCTATAACTTTTAATGTAAAGATGCTGGAATGCATACTCAGACAGATCAGAGGGCAATCCAACTAAATATTCTGATTGGGCAATTAAGTCGGAGTAACATGATGTATCATATTACTGGACTAGATCTTTTTTCTTAATTCTTGAAAGCAGCTTACACATTTTCTAATGAACGGTTCTAACACCCTGGTAACTTCCGCCAGATCCTGCTCATTATTTGATATCTTCAACAAACTGCAAAAGCACACTCAAAGTGATCACGCCAAAAAGTCGAAAACCAATAAATATTCATATGAGTACACATTCAGCAAATGCATACCTCAAGAGAAAGGGTTGGCGTTTATTCGGATGTTTAGAATCATCCCCTCCATCCGCACCATGCTGCCGTTTCTGTACCATCAAATTCTCACTAACTTCAGAGAAACTTCAGTACTTTTCCGAAAATGATCCCTAATGTAGATAGAAGGTGAACTCAAGAAAACAAATGAACTCGAATTGGCATAGGCTAATGGTTCTATACACTCTACACCTACTAATTTGGCTCTTTGGGGCTATGGAACTCCTAATGATGTTCGAAACAAGAGCGGTTAAGAGCAGTTATTTGGACTGATCACTGGGAAAGGTAATGTTTAACCAAAAACAGAAAACTTCTAAGCTTATATACTTGATCTTCAACTGCAAAAGGATATTGTCCAATTTACAGGAAGGTACTGGGAACCTTCTTCAAGCAATACAACAAACACTTGGGGATCAAGCAAGTCAAGAACACATACACATCATCACTTATTAACTAAATGCTCAAATACTTAGATTAATTTAAGCATTGACTCTACATAAATGGGTTCAAGTTTAATTTGTCATTAATACATATAGTATGATTAAGGTTAGTTGGTAGGATCATATGACAAGACAGTTATTTGTCTAGTTACCAGAATTTATGTAATAATAATCTGAAATGAGCGCGTAAAGGCGTTCAAAAGAGACAAATGAACGCTTAGTATGAGAATTGAGTAATTTACCAGTGTAAGAGATGGAGGAAAAAATAATGTTAGAGAAGACGAAGAAAAATTAACGCGGGATTAGCTGACTAGGATGGAATGAAGGTTGTCGGAAGGTGCAACGCGGTAGAAGCACAATGGAGTAATAACACCTCGCAGAGAGAGGGACCAATCCATGGCGCGTTTAGGTGTGCCTGACGTCTCAGGAGACTTGCAATTTGAAAGTCTTTTCTTGGTGTTTAGAATAGGTTCAGTTGAATCTTGACAGTTTGTCAAGATAAATTCGGGAAATACTCGAATAGGTACCTATCGGTGAATTAATAAACTTTGTTCTCTTCTTCTAAACTGAATTTACTTTTAATCGGTTCAAGAAAAAATTGAAAGACAGTTATTGTTTTAAGTGGGAGACTGTTGGTTATTATGAATAATTTGATACTATCGAAATAAATAATTTAAATTACGACGTACGTAAAACGTTAGAAATTAAACTCATAAATGATTTGAGGATGAACTTTCAAATACAAATATATAACTATACAAGTTGTATATTGGTGATTGGTGAAGCCATTAATCAATTTATTAAATAGATTATTTACGATCTATATTATGATGTTGACAATGCAAAAATTGTTAAAGACAGACTATTCCTCAATTAAAAAGAATTTCCCTATATTTTTTCTATAAAACATTATTTATTAACATCTCGCGCTATTACAATAGAATATGCTAAGAGAAACGATGGTAGATGCCTCGGGCATCGCCCACTCTAGTACTACATGCACTTTTTTATTTTTTACATTAAACATTTAGGTTAATTATTTAAAATAAATTACAATTTAAAAGTGAATGCTCACTTCCAACTTATAGTTAAGCTTGGTGTTTAGTTTGACCAAAGAAACTTGTGGAAATTTACCTTATTATGTAAATTTGTATAGATTCGGAGTATAGACCTTGACTTATTGAGTCAGTTAATTTTTAATTATATAATTTTATAGGTCGGATCAAATCAAAACCTTGACCTCAAAATCAGATTGGGTCTAATTCAAACTCCATTTCATGTTTAAATATAGTTTTTTAGGATAGTAATTAATCCTCATTATTATTTTTTCTTTCTGTCCATATGATAAAATCCTTACACATCATCAATTACATTCTTTCAGCAAAGGAAATGACAAGGCTCCAACAAACCTATCTCATAGCTCTACATCGAAATCTCTCACTGAAGGAGAGTTAGTTCATTAGCTTTTCTACCGATATGATGTGGTGAAAACTGGGTAAATTGTAGCTTAAGGGACTCAATTGACTCATAGAGAACACCTAGACTCAAACGTGAGCTAGTAATCCTCATTTCTACATCACTACCCTTAATACGCAAAAGATATATTTGAGCCCTTTTTTTTTAAAACGGTAAAGGAGTGACTCAAATCCACAACTCATTAATTGAAGTTGAAACGTCTTATCAACTGAGCTGCACTTCGTTGTCAGGTATATTAGAGCCTAATACACCCTTCTCGTTACACTAAAGAATTGAACATGTTTTGTCCGTCTGTTTCTTAATTAATGTTAAATAATTAAACATATGAGCAACATATCACTTTAATTAAGCCAAGTAGAATCTAACAACCTTTGAAGTTTGAATAGAATATCTAGCTAGTAGCTAGTGAGTCTGATGATCTTGTTAATTATTGTTAGAATGAGTGCATGGTTCGATATTCTTATCAAATCATTGGAGTAAGAAAAATGGGCGTCAAATGAACTAGTGAGAAAACGTAGCTTGAAATTCAATTAGTCGCTAGACATTATACAATTATTATGCATAAAGGAATCTTTTTTTGGTGAAGAGAAATAGACACGAATTCTAACAAGATAAATGGACACCAAACATGCACGCAGTAGTTGTACATGCATGAAGCATATAGTATTCTTTTGGTAGAAAGTACAAAATTTCATGAGATACCTATATCTTGCTCTGATATGTTTAAATATAAAGATATTTAACTTAAAATACATCGTTTCTTTGTACTAATACCTGTTTAGCATGGAATTAAAATCGGTCAATTTGACTCGATAAACATTAATTTGGCCTAAAATACACTTCAAATACACTCATTTCAATTTCATTCCAAATACAATTTCATCAATTTCATCCAAATATCCATTCAAATTCTATATCAATCAGCCCCGTAATAAATTTAGATGTATCGTTAAGCAATTCTATATGATTATATTTTTAGATAGAAACGCTCTTTATCCACATAGACGATGTAGATTCACAACTTCGAACGGACCACCGTAAAGTTTCTCGTCATTTTGTAAATTAGTCAGCATATAGTGCACAAGCTATATATTCATTATTTAGTAACCGTAATTTATTTTGGCTGCAAGTTTAGATGATAAGACACATCCACACATACATACATAATACTCTTTACTAATTTTGAATTCAATTACATTAAATTAATTATTAATGTCAACGTCATGAGCAAGTTTCATGAAATAATTTTTATATAGAGACGGATCATATTATTAATAAAAACACGTATATTATTAATTAAAACACCCATCCTATCA
This sequence comes from Plantago elongata, assembly GCA_036897095.1. Classification (NCBI taxonomy): domain Eukaryota; kingdom Viridiplantae; phylum Streptophyta; class Magnoliopsida; order Lamiales; family Plantaginaceae; genus Plantago; species Plantago elongata. The sequence continues at coordinate 13,927 of JAYMSP010001639.1, read as the reverse complement.
ACATTAGAGTTTCTCCACATTACAAAACTTATTTCAATATGGGTGTTTTTTATTGACAACATGGTCCGTCTCTACATAGAGACCGACTCCCATATATATATATATGTGCATGCAAAGGCTATAAATGGCGATAATTTCATGGTCAACTGGTATACATAAACTCGAGAAATTTACCAGAAATTATCGATGATTGACCTAAAATATTTTAGTGAAGAAATCATCCCACAAAAGCGTTAGTTGATTGTATCATTAGTGTATCTTTGTGACAACGACAGTAACAGCAACAACACATAGTACATGACAAAGTGCACAAAAGGAGTTGTAGTAGGATGTACTTGTGCGTGTACCAAAATTCTCACCATCGGCATTTTCAAGGGCTATTGGCCAGTATATTCTTGGAAGTGATCTCACATTAATCCGGATTCTTCCCAACAAAAATACCCTGTCCCTATGAACCCGAGATGAAATTTCCATGATACTCTGTATGGAATAAAATTTATCAGATACTACTGACTACTGTACTTTTCTGGACATGGTCATAACATTAGTAAGTTAATCATGTATGAATGTTTGGTTACAAGTTAAATTGAGTGTTTTGTACTAAAAATGACAAGTGAAATTAAAAAAATTCAATTCAAATGTTTAACCAAACTCTTATATTCCACGACAACTATTCCTAGAAATTTCCATTAAACCTCCATGCACCACTCTGAGCTTTGGACTTCAAGTGATGATATAGTAATGTTAAATAGGACGTTTTTTTACCAAACGTAAGATACAATTTTAACATATTACAAATCAACTTAAAATTACACTAATTTATAAAATAACCCATCAATTTTAAAATACTATAATTTTATCTAAAAATATTTTTATTTATGCGTTTTTCTTCGAATCTTCAAACAAACATAATTAAAGAACACGAGGATGTTATGATTTTTACACAATCATAATAAAATTCAAAGACAATATTATAAATAATAAATTCAAATTTAATCAAATAATTCATACTAAATTAACATTTTTAACTTTTTTTTTTTTAAATCACTAAATAGGTTGTTTGGCAGCCCTTGACAACCCGTCTCGCAGCCCACCAAGACTGCTAGACGGGTTGTCCTGGGTAGCCTTGAGGGCTGCCAGAAGTATATTCCGACAATCCTAATAACTGTCAAGCATCATTTTGAGGTACTTTTTTTGATTTGTAATCGATGTCATAATCTAATTAATACTTGTATTATATAATGTTTTATTCTCGTATTATATTTTAATATTTTAATATTTGAATTATTATGGGGTTAAAGGGAGTATATGATAAATATAGGAACTAAATTTTATATTTATAATATTTAAAGTATTTTTTGTAATATATTAAAAAGTGTTCTACGTTTAAAAGAAATTGTAAGGAATTGTTTAGCAAGTCTTGATAGTACAGTAATATATGTAATTACGTTGCTGCTAGCCTGCTACTGCTAAAGTACCTATCGTTCATGTACGATCCAATGTATTTTGGGTAGAGAGTCTTCGGCAAATTGTGTATTTTTATCGTCTTAGCTCACTTGAGTCCCCACTTACTACTTAGTCCAATTACAGAAACTAGATTTGTTATTTTATTGGAGTTCATTAAGTAGACATGTCTTTCTCATTACTTAATTTTCCTCCACTATGAACTTAATTGTGTTCACATATGTAATGTCGTCCCCCCAATAATCAAATTGAATATGAGGAAGGATTAAAAGGGTGCAGGTATACAAACTTAAAAAGAAGGTAAACCTATCTCAGCAAAAGGTCTCAAATGAATTAAGCAACATATACAAACTGGAGCGTGTCTTGTTTGTGAAATCAAATGAGCACAAAATATCGTCGTATTATAATAGGATTCGATTATATTGTTAAAGTTCTACTATTCATGATTTTAGCGGATGTATTAGCACCTTGATGGACACGTTCAGAGGGCTTCTGCAACCTAATACAATTCCTTTGCCATTTTCTCATCAATGGTAAATTATCAAAGTTCGCAAAGTTGTTTAACAACTAGTATGTAACGCTCCTATATATAAAATCTTAGAGCAGGTAATTAAATTGAAAAAATTTCGATTGACTTTATAAAATATATGAAAAACGACTTGTATTAATAGTTAAATTATTATATTATATTTTTAGTGACACCAAAATTTACATTTATGAAAGTGGTTATGATTGACTTTTGTGAGTTGGGTAAATCATGAATGAGTGCATCCCAAACGGAGAAGAGGAATCCAAATCCAAACGAAGAAAAGGGAAAAAGCTGAAGACGAAAAAGTAGCAAAATCAGAATCTTTGCGCTTATAGTTGGAAATAACCGCCATCCCCAAATGAAAGGACAAACAAACAATACAAATCCAACCCAAACCACAAACTAGCAGGCAACCGTAGAAATTAAACCCTCCAAAAGGAAAAAAAGAAAAAAGATAAAAAAACACAAAAATTACGCCATGAACCTAAACATCCAAACAAAACAACAATGCTATTGCTATTGCTATTGCTGCAACCAAGAGCATCATCATCATAATCAGCAGCTGATTTTGGTTACCGACTCTCTCCAATTCAATTTAATGTTTCCGTTTCTCGTTCAATCAATACCAATTCAAAACCCCCACTTCAATTCCTCTTGGATTTTTCTGCTACCTAAAACTCATATGCACCATACCGCTGTGTCCTCTACTGGCGAACAAATCGAAGAAACCTAGCTTCTCTGATCATTTTCTCACTATATTATAATCTGGTATAAACTCATTTCACTTGTTCCAGCTTGCTTTTCTGCAGATTGACTAGTTTATTCGGTGAGTTAGTTAGGATGATGCTAGCTAGTGTTTCAGTATTTCATTTCATTCACGTGCTTACTGTTCTATTGACGATGCTGTTTCTGTTTACATCATCAATGTGTTTGTAAGTGTGAATGTTCTGCATTACAATTGTTTGATGAAATCATACTTGATCATAAACACAGTTTTGAGGTTCATTAGTTGGAGGTCTGTTTTGGTATGTAATATATGGAGATTATTTCTTGTGAATTGGATACACTTTTGTTGCACGGCTGTGTGTCGCTATATTGTTTTTTTAGTTTGATGTTAATTTTTTATTCTCAGATAGTAACACAATTCTGTGACACGTTGATGTTGGTGGAACTTTTGTTGACTTTCGTATGATCTATGTTTTTGTATATAGCATATGGAATGTCATGGGATAAGTTCATAGCGTTTTTATATATTGCTACTTTTTGTAATTTTGGAGAGTTGGTCAGTATGCTCTATATTTTTTCTTCTTCATATTATTATAATTTACTAACAAACATGGCAATCATTGTTGGAATGTTTTTCAACAAGACATGAATATACACGCAATCGAAAAGGGACACGTGATACTGGGCGAGTTGGATTTTGCGAAGCTCATCATTACAATCATTGGTTATGTCGTTTCGTTCAACAATCATTTTGTTACCTTTGAGCTATAATTTAAAAAGTCTTATTTATGTTCGTATGATTATTGGGTTGGATTTTATGCTGGTACCTTTTTGTCGTTTGCTGTTGGTGATAGAACGCCTATCGTATGCAGTCCGTTTATTGTTAAAAGTTTTCACGGCATCAAGTATTTATGGAAGGTATATGCCTACTTAGTCATACACATAGTGATGAAAATATAATGTTGTTTATACACCAAATTGAAGTACCTATTTTGGCTCTATTTAGCAGGAGAGTATGACCTAGATGAGCTTATTTGACATAAATAAATATTTTACGTCAATGGTAAGCTGGTAGCTTATAAGCAAGCTGATTTTAATAATCTACTACAACTACCTTACCGACTAATTTACTACCAGCTAGCTTATCGGCTACCAGTTAACTTTTAAGCTACCATATAGCATTTCATATTTCAGCTAGCTTATAAGCTATTTTTGGTAAAAATGGTTAAAAGAACCTTTGTAAATGCATTTCAAATTAATAGAGTGAATGATGTTTACGCGTTATGTATAAGTTCGTTGAGAGGACCATCAAAGCAAAACATATGGAAAATCATATCGTATAGCGTTTATGTGTTACTCGCATTGTTTTTTCCCTCTACCTACCCAAATATTGGGTTTACATGACTCATTTTAATTGACTCATCGCAGCCTTGATTTCCCCTATCCCGAGTACTAAACGTTTGAGTAGACCTACATCGGGTGCGAGAACGAGTCATTTCTCTTCACCAATCTGAGGTGACACTTTGTGATTTTGTAGATCTACAGGTAATTATGATCAATGGTTCAGATTGGTGAAAATCACCAGCCTTCCGAGTTTTATTTCATTTTGTCTATGATCTGATTGACGCCTATGACATGCTTTTAGAGTTCAAATGATTTAAAGGTACAGATGCAAGCCAGTTTGTTATTATTGTCAACTAGCTACCAAAACTGTGAATAGCTATTCCGATATCATTGTCATGATTGTGCAGTTAATAAGAGCAGATGTACTAGGACCCTAGGTCGCGTGTGACTTGCAGTGAATCTTATCAGCTGCAGTATTTATGTACTGGCACTGAATCTTATCAACTGCCTATGTTAATCAGCCAATTTATTTATGTTCCTGTTCAAATTCTCTAGATGTTGTACAGGCACCTGTCTGTTTTGATTCTCTGTTGTCTAGAAATTTTGTTTCATATATCTCCTGAAAATTCTTGGTGGTGAAGATCTTCAGAAAACATGGGTGTATCGGTGTATGAATGTAAAGCCAGATACAGGAATCTTGACTCCAGGACACATAGAGCTATAGAAGGCCAAGAGCAACACAAACTTATTTTTATGTATATTTACTTCTTTCACTAGTTCATAGTGTCCTGTGCATTTTTCTTCTGAAGCCCTCACCCCTAATTTTTTGCCTCTGCACTCTCTCTTGTATAATAATAATTACTATGTATGTGAAATCTGGTAATGGTATAGTGGTATCATTATCATATGTCTGGTAACAAGGGAGGGGTGATTTATGCTAATTTGATTAGTATTTGTATGGAGGTGAAGTCATGAAGGTGTAAAGATGACATACAGTAAAATTTACATGAAAATTTCTTACGAAAACCTTCATGTAGTTTGTGATAATGATAGAATCATGCAAGAGCTTTGTATCTCCTTTAACTTGCTTAACATGTGTCTAAATCTGTATTCCTTTTCTGAATTGATTGTAGATTCTGCTTTAAACTATGGGAATGAACGGAGGACCTTTAAATATGCAGACTTCATTATCCAAGCATGCATTTTTCGATCTCAAGCATGTTTCTCCATTGGTCTTCTTGTATCTGCTAAAAGGATGTTATTCTTATGGTAAGTTTCATATCCATTTCCTAATTTTGTTTACCTATACTATCCTTATGTGCTAGTTCTGTTAGTTATGTAGTTAAAAGTGAAAAACTTCATACCCAAATGTCATTGACCTGTGTAGACAAGGAAATGCATTCAAGAATGTTTCACCAGAAAAATAGCTCCAGGGTCCAGATTTCATTTAGCATTCAACAATTTGTACTATTAGTTTTCTTCTCAAGTTAAATCAGTTGGCTTTTAAAAGTACTATTGCGACTAAGTGGAACTCAGCATTAGAGCTCTAGAGTTTCAAACTGGGTGTTGGGAGTTCTAAATGTGCCACCAGTAACTTTTTTTTCTACTCTTTTTCTCTCTCCTTTCTCATAACCTCTTTAGTTATTTTTTGTACCCTTTCAAGTTCATCCTTGTATTTCTACTCTTTTGATTACTTTTTTCTTCTACCCTTTCAAGTTCATCCTTGTATTTCTACTCTTTTGATTACTCTTTAACTCTTAAACTTTTTTCTTGAATGAACGAGACTCATTAACAAGACAAAATAAATAAGAGAGTACAGTGAGAAAGAGAAGAAATATTATAAGAAGACTCTCAAGCTGGTTCCACAGGCAGGCATTCAAGAGAGAGAACAAAATCAGGAACTAAAATGTTACGAATTACACTCTCAACCCTGTACTTCCTTGTCATTATTTTTTGGTTCATATTATTATTTGAAAACGCTATTTATTATTCCAAAATTAATTCTCTATCAGGTGTAACATTTTATATAGAATAAAATAAAATTTGACCCCCCTAATATGTTTGCCCCTGGATTTACCACTGGACTCGGCGTTCACATTACGTGGTGTATTTCATTCCAGATCTTTTTTCAGACATTAGAATGTAGAAGGTTCGATACCACAATGCATGCTGGATCTTTTATGCCCGGATTTCAGCATGTATTATGAATCTTCCTATAGTAGTTTACAGCCAAATTTGGAGATGGGTTGTCTTTTAAGAAATGGAATGGAAGGATAAATCCAACTGAGTGTTATTCTACGTGCACTGATTCACCTGATCCATCAAAACTCCCCTCAAGTGTACTTAGGCTAGAGTGTTACTTGTGTGGGTGAGTTGCTGGGACTGTAAAATAGATTAATAGTCAGTGATTCACTACATTAAGATGTTACAGTTCCTCGCTTTTGTTCTTTTTGTCTGTAGCTGATCCCTTTTCTCGCATCTATACAAGTATGAGTCTCTTTTTATTTCTTTATTTCTCACTGGTATCCGCTACATGCGGACTAATCCAGCCGAGTACTGTTGGACCCCTTTTAGGGTGGCTCTCCCAAAGGTGTACAAGTATGAGTCTTATTGATATGGCTAGCTTGTGACATCTCTGGCCAAGTAATAATATGTTTTGAGTAGTATTATTGATAATTCTTGCATGCTTTGAATTATTGCTAATTCGGGTCTCTTCTGAGACTCTGAAGAATCTAACTTCAAGAAATAATTTTGTATATTTAACGCCTAATTTAGTTGTCAACTGTCTTGATATCTACTTTTTCTATGTTCAACCTGAGTGATGTGCTCATTTGACAGGAACACGTAAAGCAACAGAAAAGTTTCGTGCTTTACAACAACAAGTGCACATGGTTTTAGTCAACAATTCCCATTCTGAACCTGTAACTTTTATTACTCACTGTCTCTGCACAGTACCCATATGCGACTTATTTTGCAGTGGCACTTGTCACTTGGTAGCATCGGCTCTTCGTCGTTTCCTGAAAAAGGGATGTGATGACTGGGAAGATGTATTAAAAGCCAAAGTTATTGCAACCAAGCTAATCTGCTGTGCTGTTGGTGGTTTTTTAACATATGACGTAAAAGTCTTGGTTAAGATTGTGGAAGCTTTTGATATCAAATTACTGAATATTGAGGCAGCTATGCAAGATTTTTCTTTGGTGAAGAATGATAAAGCTGATAGAGCAGATAGAGCAGAAGAAATGGTTGAACATTATGTTTTAAAGTTGTTACAATCTGCAGAATACACACTTGCTGTAGATTTGTTAGTACAATTTTCCATCCGTCAGTCTGGAGAGTCGATTCTACTAAAGTTGATTGAATGCCAGCAATTCAAGGAAGCAGAGAAGTGGGCTGCTTTTTTGGGAAAACCAATGTTGTGCTTGCTTATTCAGAAATATGTAGACCTGAACCAGTTGGACCATGCATATGGTGCTATAAAGCAATATAGTCTGCGCCAGGAATTCCCGCAATTACATCATCAGAGTAAAGAAAGGCAAATAATGTTCAATTTTCTGGGTTCCTTCCTTTTTTTTTTTTTTTCCTTTCCCCATTGTCCATCTTATAAGTCGTTGAAGATTACCCAGGTAATAACACACAAAATGTTTTTTTTTTGTGCATGACCACAGCTCATTGAAGAAGCTAGCACAAAAAGGTGTGTGGGATGTAGCAGAGGCTAGGGCTGATGGTGATATGCGTCTTCTTGAGTATTTGGTAGGTAAAGTGGGAATAATGTGTCCAATTAGTGCTTTGAGAGGCTTCAGTTATTTTCCATAATCACTGAATAACCTTCTGGTGATTTGGTGGTTTTCAAGCCTCTAATTATCTTTTTAGGAAAACCTTGTCTTCTGGTTCAGAATACTGGCATTCTGTTTTGAGACATTGTTTAGACAAACCTAGGCATCATTAATATTTGGACCAATTCTACATGTATGCTGTTTCCAAATACTATGTTAAACTAAACCAGAGTTTCTGCATACAATTTTCATGTATTTTATGCTATGCGTTTTTATCTGGCTGGTGTAGTGGTGTACATCATTTTACTGATAATATAGTTCTGTGCATTCTTCTGGGGAAAACTCATGGTGAGATCTACAATAACATTTAGTTGAAAGTGTGAATATTATTTTCAATTTTTCATAAGTATCTGTTCCAAATTACCAGCATAGGGTTAAAAGACCGACACATTAGGTTTCGGCTTGTTGTTTATATCAGGTTTATCTAGCTATGGAGGCTGGCTATTTTGAAAAGGCTGAAGAGCTCTGTGATCGTTACTCCCTCAAAGGATTCTCAAATTTCAAAGGTATTCTAGCTGAAACCCTGTGCTGTCTTTTTTGGTTTACTTATATCTAAACACTAAATCTTAGATATCCATACAATTTCTGGACAACAAACTGATATGGTCTCTCCACAATCTGCTTGCTCAAATAGCATGTATCTCATATATGTGCTATCACATCAAATAGCGAGTACAGTCCTGTTTATTGACATTTGACAATATGCGGCATATACTCACCAGGGTAGATGGTATTCATTGGAGCTGATTTTTTCTCTACTTGATAGGTTAATGTAGAATTTGAATTTAAATCAATAGATTTAAAATGATTTTTTAAAAATATTTTTCTGCACAGAGCTGAATTCGAGTTCTTATCCTGATCGCCTATTATGTTTTGGTGTTCTGCATATTGATTGAAAATATGGGTACTAAGTGTGATACACTGTTTTACGTATACCTGAACTTCTGTTGCTATTTGTTGTTTAGTGTGTGTTTGCAAATGATTTTTTGTTTGCTTTTGTTAAAAGTTGATTAAAGTAGATTTTTTTATCTACTTGATAGGTTAATGTAGAATTTGAATTTAAATCAATAGATTTAAAATAATTTTTTAAAAATATTTTTCTGCACAGAGCTGTATTTGAGTTCTTATTCCGATCGCCTATTATGTTTTGGTGTTCTGCATATTGATTGAAAATATGGGAACTAAGTGTGATACACTGTTTTACGAATACCTGAACTTCTATTGCTATTTGTTGTTTAGTGTGTGTTTGCAATGATTTTTTGTTTGCTTTTGTTAAAAGTTGATTAAAGTAGATTTTGATCAAAAGTCAGTATTGTATGATACATTGTGTAAGAAGCATTTCATACTTTAAAAATGTAGACGTAGAAGTTTGTAGTGGTTGAAAAAATTAATTAACAGTTGATTTTAATTGAAAAGAAAAACCCAAGTACGTGCTTAAAATAGTTGGAAGCAGTTGTTGAGTTGCCTCTCTGCTTATGGTGGTTAGTGGTTACCTGCTCTTTTTACGGAAGTTGCAGCATAAGCTGTAATATAAAACACTTAAAAACTACATTTTCTACTTCAAAAGCACAAGATCACCTTTTTAAGCATTTATAAACACACAGTTGGCTATGTGAATACTGATGCAGTGTGACATCAGAGATCGTACCCGGTCTTCTTCAGCTTAGATATAATCTTTAGTTATGTCATGTTTTCCTTTCCTATAGGATATATTCAGGTCAAAGAACCCACACTCTGAATCATTAATTGTTTGATTCCGTAAATGGTGAGCAGTATGGAATTGATATGTCAAAGAAGGTTGAAATAAATGTGTCCATCTAGTGGTTCCTTAATTGTTTCGTGTTAGTTTATTGAGCGAGCTCTCTTTATATGTGCATTATACTTCTGAAGTAATTACCATTATTCCACTTTGGAGATTGAACGTGTTTATTCTTGGTTACAGACTCGTTTTAAGTGATACTCATGCTTTCATCTGATTCATTATTTATATAATAATAAGCTATGAAATCACCTTATGCTTGAGTACTGAATATAATTGCTTAAATTAATGTTGCCATTATCACAGAGGCTGAGGCAAATAATTTACAAAAACGGTACTTGAACCTTCATGAGCTGTTCATCGACGAAGTTGTTTGGGTTGACGAGGTGAATAGTTTACGTGATGCAACATTCTACTTGGAAAAATGTAAAATCATTGGCCTTGACTGTGAGTGGAAGCCTACCTATGAAAAGGGCAGCAGGGCCAGTAAGGTAATTTTCTTTTCCTTGGCACCCATATGGCAAATTCATTCTTACTATGTCCCTGCTTCCTTCTTTCTTCTTCTTTTTTTCATTTTTCTTTTTCTTTTTTCTACTTGGAAGAATGGCGAAATAGGTTACTTACCAAACTCAACAAGGGTAATATGCCAATTAATGGAGGCATACCCCCTCTCTTAAATCAAAAAAATTCAAGTGCCTACTTATATGGCTATGGCATCTCTCTTTTATATTTTGGAGTGTACTTTCAACAAACTTAAGGTCATTAGCACAAACCACATGTTTTTGTCCCACTTCCTACTTCCTACCATGAATCATGCTTCCAAATTACAATTTACAAATTACGAGGGGATTATACGGGCAAGTATAATCTGTGTCTAATCTTCCTTTAGCTGTAATATTGGATCATGTCTGTTAAACACCTTGAAGTATATTTTTCATGTGCAAGTTTTAAGACTCATCCTTTTGCAAAATCGAGATGCTTTTGGGTGCTGAGATTTAATAGAGGGGGTATGCCTCCATTAATGGTTGCTGCTATCTTTGTTGGGAATCTAAAAAATTCTAGTCTGTATCTACTATGCTTCAATCTCGGCATATAAGATCTTACGATCACATCCTACAGTTACAAGGTTACATATGCTGTTTAGATGGTAAACCAGATAGGAACTTATTATGTTGGTTCTGGTGTGATATACAGTATCTATGTTTCCTGATAGTATCAAGATCTTTCTGATCCATATATAACACTTCGTCTGAAAGGTTAGTGTCTCATGTGTTTCCAAATCATCATCAATCATTATCTTTGAATCAGCCTGTCTATTCGCTTTCCGGAATCAAAACTATCATTCCTCTGGTCTTCCTGCACCGTTCCTGTTCTGTATCTGGAAGAAATTACAACTCCAGTGCTAATCTTTTTAATAAGATATAAAAGATGTTTAATGTGGTGAGCTTAATGAATTCTGCCAATTCTACGTGAAACCCCTGTGTTAATTCTCAGGTGGGTGGGTTGAATCATGTTAAGGTAATAGGTGGCAGCATAATTGAATGTAAAATTTTTAATAGTGCACATAGATCATTATTAATATGATGAGAACTTTTTCATATATGATGTAATAGCTTGAACCATCAGTTGTTTATGCATTATTATCTTTGAAATTTATTGAAGTTCTTGTGTCCTTCTGCACTCAATATGTGCTGGAGTTCCATGTTTTCTTTGTGCTTAGCTATGTACGATTGATTAAAATACTTGCATCTTTCAGACAGTTGCATAGCCAAGCACAAAGAAGAATGTATCGAGGCCTGTCAATAGCACATAACAAGCATATAGTGTTTCAATACACATAGCATTATTCTATCCCACTGGCATCTCTCTTTATGTGTCACTTGAACTGCAGGTTTCCATCATGCAAATTGCATCTGAGAAGAAGGTTTATATCTTGGACCTCATCAAGCTCCACAATGATGTCCCTTGTCTCCTGGATGAATGTCTTTCTCGTCTATTGCACTCTACAAGTGTTTTGAAACTTGGTAAGACTTTACTTTGTTCCTCAATCCTCATGTATCTGCAGAACTATCAATTATGCAAATACTGAAAATAATACTCATTGTTCCTCCATCCCAACTCTATCCTCTAGGCTTCCCAACTTATCTACTTCCCTTAGCAAAAACACAAACCCCATACACTTGCAAAAAAAAATACCATATTATACTACCTGCATACCACAAAAGGTCTTCCAAACTCCCACAGCCAATTACCACTATATAAAACTATCTACCTTAATCCGTGAGCAAACAAGTAATTAGAAGGTAGAGTTGGGACAGAGGAAGTATCATCATATTCAGAAGTTTAAGTTATAGATAATTTGTGTTGTAATCTCTAGGCTACAATTTTCAATGCGACATAAAGCAACTTGCCCAATCTTATGGAGACTTAAATTCGTTCAAGCACTTTGAGATGCTCCTTGATATTCAGAATGTGTTCAAAGAACCACGAGGTGGACTCGCTGGCCTAGCTGAGGTACTCTCGACCAACTATTACAGAAGCTATTGATAACTCGCATATTAAGCCTGGTTTTGACTGTTGAAAGTATTCCCTTCTCTTTCAATCCAATGATTTGGATAATGGGTTGCCATCTTGGTCAACCATTAGAGTGAAATTTTATGTTATTATGTTCCTTCAAACAGAAAATATTAGGATCTGGTTTAAATAAAACAAGACGGAACAGCAATTGGGAGCAACGGCCTTTAACTCTGTATCAGGTAAGGGTTTTCTGCTTCCATGAACTTCACTACTTTAGTGAAATCTTCTCTTATCTGAGTTCATAGTCATCGGTATTACATCATCACAGTAACTGTGCAGCAGTGGTATTCTGCTCAGAGGGCAGCAGACAGCAGCACTCTATTTCGGCATAGTGCAAAGAGCCAATACTGCTTTTAGTCTGTTCTGGTTAAGTTTTTATTTGGGGTTTTAAGTTAATGGGCCAAATTTCAGACTCTTAGGTTTTAGTATGATTAATGAAAACTTTGATTAATTAACTGGGCAGCGGAATACATATAGGGTTGATTACTTGATTTTACAGGTAAATATGTTCAGTCTGATGATTTTTAATTTTTAATATATGAAATGTGCCTAGATCTTGAAATACAAGATTAAGATGATTAATGATTTATTGATTTGCTAGATGTGGAACTCAATTTCATGGTACTTCTGCAACTCGAAGTCAAGTTTAGTCTATTTTCAGTTCCATGGACAAATGTGCATAGCTGTTTATGCACTCTAATAATTAATGTATTGAGTTGCGTGATATATTTTCGAAAGCGTGCTATTAGGTTGTGATATGGGGGAAATTGACCGCAGTAAATTTCTTCACTGGGTATAATTTATAAGACTATATGCCTGATTAAGGAGATTTGTTTTAATTATTAGTAAATCTAGTTTACTAATTCAAAATATAGGGCCAGGGACGAAGATATGTGTATAGTGGGTAGGGTTTGATTAAAAAATAGTTTCATTCCGATGGTATTTTGGCATTTTGCCTGTCTTTTTAATGTGAAATTCTATTTTTCTTTCTTATATACACATGTAGTTGACTTCAGGTAAAAAAATTCATTATTTGACTGCTATTTGTCATTATATTTATTGAACTTCGTCTATATTTTTTTTAAATTTACGCCCTAGCCGATCTTTTATCCTGATTCCGCCGCTGATGGGGTAGAAATGAGGGGTAGTAGTATTATAATGGCATGATAAATTTATGTCCCATATTATGGGTTGAAGAGAATTTTTCCCTGTACTAAATTATTTCTAAAAAGCGCGTTTTGATCATAAATTTATGACTATTTCCGTTCTGGCGAAGTACTCTTTATGTTTTTAGCCATTCATCTATGCCTAATAATTGTTGATTTACCCATGCAGCTAGAATATGCTGCTCTTGATGCAGCTGTGCTCCTCCACATATTTCGGCATGTGGGCAACCACACTCAAGCAGCCGATGGACATGAGAAGCTGGAGTGGAAGTCACACCTCGTATGGGTTCTTAACACCTACTTCTATCTTATTATGTATTGCACAAATATTCATACAGACGTATCAACACTCTGTCTTATATGTATCTCGCATCAAATCCCCCTTATTTGTTGCATGATTTCCCATGTTTAAAAGCTCTGCGCTATATAACTCTTAGCCTCTGACACTCTCCGGATTTCTGAAAAATATGCTGATTACTTCTTGAAAACACTTGGGGGGGGGGGGGGGGGCTTTTCAAACTTTGTTCTT
>JAYMSP010001638.1:0-30089 GCA_036897095.1 Plantago elongata | reverse complement strand
TATATATATATATATATATATATATGGCTTTTAAGTACACCATGTACAGTCATTCTACAGAAGCATAATGGAAAATGTAGGGATTTCAAATTGATTGAAAACAGAGGTATGGAGTAAAGACCTTAACTAAGGTACTTAAAGGACACCGTCCTATGGATCTGGTTTTGACCCTTATCCACTTCTCTATCTCTCGAAGGAATTGTTCTTGGGTCACTTTTATAAAAGAACAAAAAAAAAAGTAGTAGATGGAAGTAGCATGCAACTATCAGGGCAGAATACTCCATCAAATTTATAGGGATTTAAACGACCAAATGACCTGCATACAGTCCTGATTACTATATTACATTGAGCCCTCTGGGGTTTAACTTTAAAATTAATATAGGGGTTTATGCTAAGTTTTGATTAATGGTAAGCATAACACCTGAACTCTAATCATATAAAATACACAAACAAAGTATGTGTCATTTGATTCTAAAAGTAAAGGGGGTAACATCAACCTCCAGCAGGGCTGAAGTATAAATAAGAAAAACTCAGATAGCGTTTTGTTGTCACCTTATCATGTGCATTACGTTCTCCAATCAACCGCAAGACTTCAGAGAGCAAAATATGATGTGCTTCAATTTCTCTGTTCTTGTCCTTAAGAGGATACCTAGCAAGCCGACCATCACTCCTTGAAGCTTCCCTCCCAAATTCATTCAATTCTGGATGATAACAGAAACCAACAAAACTAGAATAAATGAAATTTGAATATATAATCTTTGGTGCTTAGATGTAAAAAAAAAAAAGAGAAGCATTCACAACCTTGCTGGGACTTGGAGCTCAGAATGCGACAAAAAGCACGAAGTGACTGAGGTATCCCCTTTCCGTTTCTACTACATGGTCGTACTTCCCTACAGAATCATCATCCACAAAATTAGTAATATGTGCATGCACGACAAGTGATTTTCATAGTAACGGAACCCATTTGCACATCAATTAATACACATAACTAGGTTACTTATGTCCTTTACCTCTTAACCCACGCCTTCATTCGTACAATTTACTGAGAGTAAAACCTTAGAATGATTATTCAGGATCAAATAATCTAAAAGTCATTAACGGGAACTTTCTTAACTATATGAAAATGGCTGAGAATCTTCAATCACTATTATTTTGTAATGAATATCTGTTCTGACAGTATCCACAGAAATTTATACTTAATATGCAATTGAATAAGTCAGATTTATCAAGAAGAACCAACTTGATTGTGAAAGAAGTCCCACAAGAGGTAAATTTGTTGATATCTTTCAGGCTGGGTGTCTGATATCTGTTGAAAAGCTCCATCTTTTGCGAGAAATGTATGTCATCCTGAGGTATATCAAGCTCAACCTGAACCTGAGAGAAACTAGTGTTTACTTTCACAAGATTAGGCTAACAGGGAGTAGTTGCTAAAGGCAGCTAGATTATGTATATATCATAAAGTAAGGCATCAGACTAGCAACTGATGAGGCTCAGCAATTGAAAGCTAGAGGCAATAAACAAACATAATTGATTAAAGCACGACTGTCTGCATTTTAGATTTTGAGTTGCTTTTGTGAGATAAGCAGCACAGGTGTAGAATATGAAGTATCAGCATAAACACTAAGAGCAACAATCCTATTAAAAATAATCAAATAACAAGATTATTATAGGCTAACGAGCATTTATGTATTCGACAATGACGAGAAACTGGAAAAGACCCGTAACTGCCAAATACTGTTATTTTTCTTTTAAATAATCCTAGATAACTTATCCAGTAAACTTCTCAAGACGTTTCAATTCATGATACTAACAACAACATCAGTGATATACTTCAATTAGTTTTCTGAAAATGAGAACTTCCATCTTCTTTCCTGAAATAATTACATTACAAATATGGAAAAAGTGAAACCAAAGGAAACAGAATGCACTTAACAGGTAAAAATAGCCACATTATATGTCCTTCCTTCCATGATTAGAATGCAACAAAAGTTTAAGCTGACCTGATCATGAATATTGTGAGAAAGAGTAAATCCAAAATCCAGAAGGAGAGTAGCATTCGAAAATCTTCCATAACATATCATCACCTGCATGGATTTTTCTGTTGATCATAAGACAGTGACAAACTAGCTTAATTTTATTACAACATCTCAAAGGCAAAAAAGAAAAGTCAGCATACCTGAATATCATACTATAGATGATTGGAAATTAGTTTTTCTTTTTATTTGATTCACGTATAAACAATAATAATAATGCTTATAATAATAACATGTAATTCTTTATTATTATTTTTATTTTATTTATAATCACTTTATTTTATTTATAATCACTATTTACTGGATATTAGGATGGGACCTGATCACCTGAAGCATACTCACAATCTGCTATAACCTGCATGAGAATAAAATTGCAGTGAGTCTTTTGTAATTAAGACTTTCTCCTATTGATGGGTTCTTATAAAATTGCAGGTAAAATCTCTTCTTGTTCTTATTCTTTTTATTTATCATGTGATCCTAGGTTAGGGAAAGACCGATTGCACAGTTCATTACGACAATTATAGTAGTAATGTATGATGCATTCTGCTATTGCATATACGATACATGATCAGCTTAGTATACCATAAATGATACAAGGTCAACCATACAAATTATAAATATCTGTACAAGTATATTTTCAAAAAAAATAAAAATGGGAAGATATTCTAGAGTTTGAGCAGAACATGAATTGCAGGCGGTGGGAGGAGATAATGAACAGACCTCTGAGTGCTGGTTAACTTCATCGATCAAAACATAAGACTCTGACTTGCAATCATGATTAAGAAAATCTGCAAAAGGAATCTATAAATACATAAGTCTCAAAGAGTAAACCAATAAAATGAATTAGATAATTCATAACTGCCTCATGATCAAGATCATGAAACAGTTCAAATAAACTCTGAATAAGGAGAGATACCAAAGATAGTCCTCTTGAGCTTTCCCATGCTCGAGATGCAACTGAAATTAAGAGAAACAATCAATGGCATGAAGATGCTAATAATGTGCTTGAATGTAATTCCCAGAAAACATGACATTCAGTTTGAAATATACACAGAATAGTTTACAGGTCCCTGCATGAGAAAATAAAACCGAAATTGCTATAAATACATGTTTCAGCACATTCTAGAAATGTTTAATATAATTTGCATGCTCTTAACAATTTAGCATCTCTTACTAAACTACGAGTTGTAATAACTCTAACAGCCTGGTGATATCATACATTCTAGAAAGCAACAATGTTATTTCCTGAGAAAATATTGCATACGTTCATCCAGAAAGAAACTCAAACAAGAATATCAAAATTTCATAAGATAGAACACTAAGTAAAGGTACTAAGTTGAAATCCCACCTAATCCATATGCATATTTGAACTCTTGTAATTTGATATCTTTGAAACCGCAAGGAGACTGATCAAAAGCCTGACAAAGAACTCAAACCCTTAAATGTCTTGGTAGTTTTACAAGGATTGACAGCTGATGATATAGGAGATACTAAGACAATTAGACAACTAACAGAAACATGTTATAAAAGACATGACTTGAGAACCGGATTTGAGCCTGTTCATACAAATTAATCATGGGAACTACATGTATGATTATCTTACATAACAAACCTCACACGCTAATTTTTGAATTAACAATAGAATAAGGAATATGGAAATGGTAGTTACATTTTCCTATTAAATCGAATAGTTTGAATAGCCTCTTGACAACTCCACACCGGTTGACTAGGCGTGAGAGATCTTCTCTTCATATAACCATCTAAGATATTAGGGATACATGATGAACCTGCGCAGCCAGGAATAGCGTATACAAAGTTCACTACCTATATTTTTAGCTTCCTGTATTTTTACAAAGAAACAACTTCACTTGATATAGCTAACTTACTCCGTTAGTACATATATGATGCGCATTGCTTTCTTATGTGATCAAGAAAATTTTAACAATACGCTTGGGTGCACCTCATTTATACATCATAGGATTCACTGCGTAATCTGAGCTATTCCCGTTGCACCTCATCTTATCCATTGTATGATTCACTGCTAAGTGCTAACATAATTTGAGCCATTTCTGAAGCATATATAATACAAATTGTCAATTGCTTTAAACCTATTGAATTATTCTCCTTTTCCAGTATTAGAACCTACCAGTTATAAAGATATAGCATATACATGTATGTTAATGATGCAGTTTCATCTGTCAATCAGATTAATCAGATTGATTTTGATATTTTGATCTAACCACTAAATACAGATAAATATTTGAACTTCGAAGTTTCTAAGTAATTCCTTTATTAGATTATCATTTGATTTGCGTTGAATCAATTGCAGAACACCTGCATTAGAAATTAATAATTTATAAATAATAGCATCTGATGCCACTGATATCAAAAGTTCTAGTTATTCTGTGACTGATTTATAATTACTTTGAAACACTACAGTGAATCAATTGAAATGGAAATCTAACATGACTAGTCAGCAAAGAAAAATAAAATGGAAGTAGAATACGAACCAACTTAATAGCATGAAAGTCCTTTTCAATCTGACTTTTTTGTGTGAGAGTTTCTTGATGTAAAGAACTTGGTTGAATCATCTTCAGTTCCTCGCAACTCCAAAATACCTATAAAGTTGAAGTTTGAGCACTTTGAATTTACTAAGACAACTCTGATACAAGTACAGAATGCATATGCAGAGATTATAAGATGCAATGTGCTCATTTATATCATATCAGGGTTTAAAAGAAGCAGGAATATGCAAGATGGCATAGAAATAGACTGGCTTCCAAGGGAACAAACAAAGTACAGAATAAAAACATATAGAGAATAGATCTCCCGATAGGAACAAAAATTTAAGATTACATTTGCTTACAGGGACTAATTCGTCCTCAGAAAGAATGCGAGCACTCAGGCACAGAATGCCACGGACAATTATTAAGTTGTTTTAGAATCCAACTTTTTGCAAGTTTTTTTTTTTAAGCACCAAGCTGCAAAATAATAATGACAATTCATGACAGGAACTACAGATACAGAAAATATACATGAGACATGACAAAGAAAAACAAGTTTTGCCCGACATATTTGGACTGGTGGCAAGTTCAGTACTTCCTATTGAGTTCTTCAGACAAAGGCATAATGCAAAACACCAGATTCTACTATGAACATAACTAGAAACCTCAAACCTGCATGAGAAAGAGAGCCTATGCATACCAAGCAACAATGTGAACTTAAAAATAGACATTAGAGAGAAATTCCCCACCGTGCTATGCATATCCTCAAGCCCAGGCAAGCGGCTGATATAGGGCGCCCATTCAGAATTCTGCAACAGAGGAACAGAATGTTAGAAACAGATTATGGCAACAACCCTAAATTCAACAGGAAAACACACCCGCTGTAAATTTAATCATAGTCATATGTATACGCCGCAACTCGCACAACACACAGCCATTCATTTAAACATCAAAATACATGAAAGTATCAGTAATGATAGCGAAAGTAGCACCTCTCCCAACTTCTGCTCTTGCAGAATGAGTAAAGCAACTTTCGCATAATGGCTAACTTGATCTCCTAACAATGAATTTACATCCGGGGGTAGATTATCCGGGGCAAGGTGCTGCATACACACCCAAGATGCTTAGACTACAAAACCGCACATTCGTAATCAAACCTGTCACCAAAGATCCAATTAACTAACTACGAAAGGTACACTACTACACTAGCATACCACACTACATGGAACTTTCAACAAGCAATCTCCGGCGAAAATATCCTTAGCTGCGTACAAGGCCCTGTAACAATAGACGAGAACTGCTATCAGCATTTTCCTGCGAAGAGTAAAAAAGGGAAAATAAATTGTTCTGTCCAGACCTTCCGTGTGAAGAATTTCCAATGAAGAGTGCTGTGGAAATTTCTGCTCCAGATTTTTGCTGCAGCCATGGGAGAAAATCGTCTTGGTCGATGGAATGTGATGAAGAAGAGGTGCAAGGAGTTGAAGAACACGACGGAGTTGAAAGAAGACGGACGAGAGAAGGAAGAATTGGCCGATGAGCTTTAGCACACCAGGTGTTTGATAAAATGGGAGAGCAGTGTAGCAACATTATAATTTACAGTCACCTGCTCCTGCTTCCGTTTCAGCACCAAATGACAGAGGAATCTGTGGTTGGTGTTAGCCGATAAGGGAACGAACCGAGGTGGTATGAACTGTGTTCGGTTTTGGTTCGTGTTCGGACCAACATTACAAATTATTTTCCGAATTTCATTGGAATTTTTTTAATTATTCGTCTTCGGTTCGTTTGTTAGTGTTTGATTTGTTTGCAAATGACTATTGTTTACTAGTGATAGTTTCTTTCAATTGTTTAGATTTTGGTTAGGCTGACTGCAAAGAGATACCGTCAACAACCAACGTCACAAATAAAAACCCTTAAACATAAAAAAGAGATCCCTCACCACAAATTTTCAGATCTAAAATTATAAAGTGGTGGAGTAGTGGAATGGGATGGTGGAGGTGTGGCGGCGGAATAGATGGGCGGTGGAGTAGTGGAACGACGGTGGAGGTGTGGTGGTGGGGCAGTGCCGCAGTGCAACGGGGCGGTGAAATGTGACAAATGAGAAGGTGAACGGATAATTCGAAAGTGAAGATGAAAGATGAATATTGAAGGGTTTCTAATGAAATTAATTTTGGGGAGGGGCTCTATAATGACAAACATTTATAATTATAAACTTCCCTCATTATTTTAAATATTTGTCAAATTTACCTTTTTTTTAAGTGAACGGAATTAATCTTCAAAATTTGACCACAAAATAATCTTACACTTTTAACTATGAAATATTCAATTAAATTATATATTAAACAATTTACCATTACTATTTAGGATTAATTCGTAATTTTAAAACAGTTACCGAGTGACGAAAGCTGAGAGACAGTAAGGGAGATCATACATAGGTGTCTGAAAGCTTCAGTGAAAAGGAACTAAAAAAACTAAAAATTAAGTGACGACGAAAGAAAATTTAAAGCTCTTTAACCGCATAAAATTAAAAGAATACAAATTCTCTTTTCTAAGAGAGAGTATATAAATTAAAAGAATACAAATATTTATTATATTTAGACCCATATAATATAAGTAAATATTTGTGAACAGTTCATGAACGCTCGATTAATAACAAATCGTTTGATATTAGGTTCAAAAAATATACTTTGACGTCTTAGGTTGGGTCAGGTCGAACTGGAATCGAGGGTGATCGAGCTTTTTTTCGAAACAAAAGTGTGCATTTGTTGAAGAAGCGTCTTATAGGACCAAAGGTGTGATTTCCCCTTCCCTTTCGCCTGCTAATATACCGCCAAAACCCTCTTTCGCCATAACCGAACCTCCGAGAGTAAAAAATGGGAAGCCACAGTGAGAATGAAAAAACTACGCTCTCTCTTGTTCCAAATTACAAGCTCGCCGGAAAGGAGCCGTGCCGCCAGCTCACGTTGCGGCATTAGAGTGTATTTCTCGAATCCGACTCGATTCGTCCCTAATTTGATGTATACCTGAAGAAATTGGACAATAATTCAACTGATTAATCGCCTAATATGTGTTTTTTGATTGTTGCAGACTTGAAAACTGTCATGTGTTTTGATACATGGCCTATTGATGTCATGACTGCTGATCTGATCGGATCTGTTCCTGTGTTCAAGGATGTAAGTGCATTTTCCATGAGCTTCACATATTTAGCTATGGAACATTTCAGTGTCTACTATATCATGAATTTACAATTAGATGACATCAGCTAAGTATATACGTACACGCGACAAAAATGCATACATTTTAATCTGTGATTTCAGCAAGAATTTGTCAAGTAAAGGTGTGAATATCAATATATATATGTAAACTGTTACTTACGCTTTCATATATTCGAGAAATATTCATCATCGAAAGTTTAATTGGAGATATTTGTGCATGTACAATTCTGAATTCAATTTTATATGTTTGTAATGCGTGTTTAGGATTTAATTGCTGACAGTTTTCTGAAAGGACATGAAATGAATGCAATGAGATTAATAAATTGAAATTCTAGTGGAAGTATTTCTGTATTCTGATGGAATTCAATTGAATTCCAGCTTGCTCTTGTTCGTTTGGTATTACGCTTTTATATGGAGAATGATTTGGTTCTCTTCTGCAGATTGGAGTAATTTGTAGTAATTTATAATTGTGTTTGGAAGAGTAATAAGCAAACTGTGAGTAAACAATTAACTGCACTTTGTAACATCTTGGGTTTTGTTATGGTGCCATATTATGTTGGAGATTTACAGTACACGAGTCGTGGAGATTTATCTTTTTAGAAGGGTATTATAAATGGTGCATCATAAGGATGTCTGCAATTTTCCTGTCTCTCTTCAAACTGAATATGGCTGTAACATACTGTCGTTCAATGCTTAACTATTTATATTGATTTCTCATAGATGTTATTATGTGTAATGATCTGAAGGATACTTTTAAAAGATGCAACTTTTGACGTAAGCATTTCTGTAATCTGTCATTGAACCACATTGATTGCCAGCCGACTTTTCATCATTTAATTTCAGTGGAAGTCTTTAAATGGAAAACACAGATACTTTATTTCACATTATAATCATGATTATGGTGCATTAGTTGTTATATCCCATGAATCGGAAAAAGCGTGATCTATATCTTTGAGTTTCGAAAGCGTAAGTACTAACTGGGAAAACTCTGATTTTTCACACAGGAACAAAAATTATGTGTGTTCTCTTGTGTAAAATCTAGGGTTTTTTATTGCAATCTCAGGTTGGCAATTTTTTGGATAAGCTTCTTGGAGGTCTAAATAGTCATGATGGATTCAACCACAGCCCCTGAAAGGATGCAAGGCACACTGATTTCGACTCATGAAACTTCGTATGTTTGAGATTTCTGCTTATGGAAAATGTTAAATTTGTTTAGGAAATGTGCTTATATGTCAGATTTTATGCAGCCCTTAATTTTTGCTTTATAGTTATGTATGGATTTAGTTTATTTAGTTTCTCTTACTGTCTTTGTGATCTTGCTTAAAAAACAATTGTTCTAGTTAGGATATCATAGGGCAGAGCTAGCATTGCCGTGCTTTTACTAAAAATATTAGTTTTGAGTGGCATTTTAATTTAAGAGTTCAACAAGTCTATAAGTATCCTGTTTCCATATGTGAGATTATTTAGATTGCAAAAGATATTCTATAATATGTCATAGACTTGGATTTATGTGCATGTGTATATAGTGACCAGCCGTAGCAAGATTTGCTGCACTATTTGGTAAGCAACACAATCAGCATATCAAACTTGGTGTAATTCTGCATTAAGGGGACATGTCAACTATTTATTCATTTTGGGCCTGGAAACCACATTGTTTATGTTAAAATTTTAATGTCTTGTAAAGATGTAGTGAAATAGATAAGCGGCTATTTGTTTTTCGTATTTGCCAAGCTCAAAATTGGATCAGCAATTTCAGTTTTTCTTCTCTTGGTTATTAATAATTTTCAAAATGGATTTAAAAGTTCTAGTTTGAGTAATTTGATTATAATTGAAATGTAAGTTTTTGCCTTTTAAGAATCAAGAT
The DNA here is from genome assembly GCA_036897095.1 of Plantago elongata. Taxonomy (NCBI): domain Eukaryota; kingdom Viridiplantae; phylum Streptophyta; class Magnoliopsida; order Lamiales; family Plantaginaceae; genus Plantago; species Plantago elongata. The sequence goes on along the minus strand of JAYMSP010001638.1, from coordinate 20,476 downwards.
CAACCGAGTCCATAGCCTATATGTGTAATAAGAACTATGCTTTCTACTGCAGCTTATCTCCTGAAGAGCAAATTGGAGCTGAGGACAGCCTGTCACCTTATTGCAAGCCCGTCGAGCTATACAATATCCTTCAACACCGTGCTGTTTATAATGTATTGTTTTCCTTTTACTCATCTTTAAACCCATCCATCCATGTTTTGTTTTTCATCCTTTTTGTGGCTAACGGTTTATTTCTTTGCAATCTTCACTTGTTATGGTCGTTATTGGGTGACTGCTGCTGTTTTGGATAACTTTTTTAATTTTCACATCCGTTTGCATGATTTATGAGTGTAGCAACGTTTTACCTTTTTTTAGTTTTTATCATGACAATGGGTATCACTTATCAGTACTGCTCCCCTTGTTGCTAGGATGCGTATAGTGAACTAGGATGAGACTTTTGTCCCCTTCATGATTAGCAGATGGCATTTATCTGTCTTTAGATAAGGTATCACATAACATTTCTAACAGCAGACGTGTTTTCTGCAGCCTTCTTTCCTCCAGAGATGCTTGCGGTACAAATTAGAGGCAAAGCCCAGGAATAGGTATTGCTTCTTTTTCTGCAACCTTCTTGACTCCTAAATGCTTGGTCCTCTATGAATTGTTAATCACTGGAAGTACCACTTTTGCTATGCAGTATTTTAAAGAAATTTATAGTACACAGACATACGATATCATATTTTAACTCGTATGCCTTCCAATAAATATTGGTGAGGATCACCTTGTTTGTATTGATTTTGATTTGCACACTTGACGTTCAATATTGTGGCTTTGGCTATAAATCAACTTGTTGGATTAATATTATAATTGTGTCTAATCTGTAATGCTCAAGTTTTTTTTCCCTTTGAATTATGAGATACAACTTTGATATGGTTCAGAGTTTAACTGGTAGAAATAAATAGATGCATTTGGAATTTTGTATGGTGCAATGGTGAGAATAAAAGATGTGTAACTATCAGTTTATGAGTTATATCTGTGCCCACCTGCAACACACCGAGGGGAGGCGCTTTGGACACTTGGTTTGCCCTCTTATGGAGCCAAAGTCAGTAATACTTGTGAAATCATTCTGGGCAGATAAATTAGTTCAAATGTAATACATTTTAGCCTAGATATGGAAATTTTGATTTGCTCCATTTTCTGGGTGCATATCAATCACCTTATAAATTAATCCCATAGGTTGAAGTAATTCATCCTGGATTTCTCCCATTGTTGGTTGTCGCTGTACTATATCTTCACATAACTAATGTAGTTTTTCCATGCTTCTTCTCTGATTCCTAGGGTTGAAATGATCATATCTGTACCTCCCATGGCTAATGATGAATCAGGATTTCGAAGTTTGTTTCCTTTGCATGTATACTTAGTGGAGGTGAAGGTAGTGGACCTTCATATCTTTGGATACTTGATTTAGTCATGTACTTTATTTATGTTCTCCCCCCTTTTTTTTTTCCTTCTTTTGCTGCAGAACTCTGCAGTTTATCGTTGCATTGGAAAATTTGAATTTGCAAACTGTACTGGACAAGATGGGATGTACGACAACCGAGCAACACTTGTTCTTCCTGATACTAGGAAGCTGTTGGCGGAAGTAAAATGTGGTTCGCTTTCTATATTGTTTGTAAGCTTGGGTATGCTGACTTTCTTTTTCTCACAAGTTCATACATATATTCGTCAATATCTCTTTGTGCAATTAATCATATAACTCTGTGCCTCTTGGCAGCTAATTTGTTTGAAGAGCATATGGATGCATCATATTCAGGTACATATGACCAGGACAATCTTTATCTATCTCTTGTGATCACCTTACATGTTCGGAATAAAATGCTATCCGTTTTTAAAGCAACCAGCTCAGTGTGGTTGCAAAGAGTGTAACTGGAATATGAAACTTTGCTCCACCCGCTTGCATATATTAATGACTTATAGGAATAGGGTCATAGATTAATTATCCTTTAGACCAACAAGTAAATATGGAGGTACCACCCTTTACTTTAATAGCTGGACTTGGCTGGCAGCAAAACAATCTTTCAAACCAACTAGTAATCATAGAGGTACCTCTCACGGTCTTAGTAGGACAGAAGATGAAAAGGTTTAGTAGCTAATGCTCCTGGCATACTGCCCCTTGTCCTCTTTTGTGTTATTCGTGAAACTTCTTCTCCTACCAATATAATTCCTCTTTTGTCATAATAGCTAATGACAGAGGCTCCTTTCTGTTGGGAAAGATTCCTCTGAAGTCACGTCATTTGTCATGGAAGAAATCCCCAATATTAAGCAGTGGTGAAAGAGAGGAGATCCTTTCCACTGTGGAATTACGGCCCGGCTTCATGGAGGTATGAAGGAAATCGTGTGTTTTTTATTTGCTACTTTACTGATGCTGATATACTAATCTCCAGTGAGAGAAAGTCTTAATTGATTAGAATTGCTTTTCATTCCAAAAGCGGTATTTGAATGGAAAAAAGAAAAAAATACTGACTGAACTTGTTCATTAACCACTCCTGCACAACCTGAGTCATTTGTACCCCTAAGTCCCCAACTTCATCTCATGTAGTTATTGGCGGACCTGAAGTCTGAACATGGGCAAACACAATAACCTTCAAGCTTTGGCAACGTCAATGTTTCTTCCCTTGTTTAACTTGCGTGCTATTTTTTTCACCTTTCCTATTGTCTTATCCCCTTGCTTTTCTGCAAATTTGATGTTTCCCCACGTCTTGGATCTGTAACCTTCAGGTAACCAGTGGAGCAATTTACCATTTCAACAACGACCGTATCATTTTATATCTTTGTCCAGCTTTGTTGAACTTTGAAAGGAGAAAATTAGAGGAGCATGTTGTTCCAATTTGAAAACTCATCAAGCTGCATGGTCGATTAACTTAGTTCTGGCTTGTTTATTAAGACAATCATTGATGTTTCTGTGTATCTGTATTACGACATGTCTCAACTTTTTATAGAATCCAATACATTCCCTATGTAGAATTTCTCCATACTTAACCATTTGCTGTTTACTTAATTCAGTTTCTTTGCAGATAAGGTTTTTGGGAGAAGACAAATACTTTTTGTTCCAAAATCCTGATAATGGCGATATGGTATCCGTTCTTCCCAAAGATACTTATTTTTCTCAATTATCTATCTATCTGTGATGCTCAAGCATTGAGATTTAAGTGTCCATTTCCTGCCTGCTTAAATTCAGGAAACACCATTACAACTTCAAGTCAACATAGAGGCACAGAAGATTGGGGCATGTGAGAGATCTCCTAATCATTCTTTTTCAAACAGTGGAATCTTGTCAACTTTGCCTCAGAATATTAGGTGAATATTGTTATCTTCATTTTATCTCTCACATGCACACGGACAATTGGACAAGCATCAAAGGAGCTACATTCATAAGGCCTTGATGCAGTACACATTAATGATTTGCTGATTGCAGTGCTTTTTTTTTTTGGATATTAACTTAGTTTAATTAATCGTTAATGTGATTGCTTCACTTTGCTTCTGTTTAATGTGCTTTTGCTTGAATCTAAATTGTTTGCTATATGTTCAACAATATGCTCTGCATCAATATTATTGTTGGTCTCAATTGCCAAAAACGTTTTAGGAAAACTTGAATTGTCTGTACTTTCATGATTTTTTGTCCTCTCTGAGTAAGTGCTTATTCTTAGTTCCATTGTTCTTTGAATTATTTTGTTCTTTTCTATCTTCTCATCTAGCTGCAATTTTTTGTGGGTATAAGAAAACTCCCATTATAATGTTTGTTTAAGTTATTGAGGCTCTGTTTAGCAAAATTATCTGATAAGCTAGATGATAACTGCATAGCTAGCTTTTCTAGATGTTTCCAGTTAATTATTTCCTAAGTTGGCTGGTTTGCTAAATTTAGTATGTAAAAAAAAATCAACTAGCTTATACTTTTGATAAGCTTGTAACTTATCAAGTTAACTAGTTTATATGCTACTAGCTAGCCATTCATGTAACAGACTTATTTTGAAACTAAGCTCATTGAGCTTATAAGCTAGTGCTTAACAGAACCTGAGTAGATTAACCGACCATGGTCTTAGCACTTAAGTAAGGCTGGATTGAGCAAACGTTTCGAGTATTACTCAATTTTTAAATTGGAGCCAGTAAACCTTTCAAGTTTACCAGATGACATGTATTTATGCAGTTTATTGGAAGTTTACTAAAGTCTCTGAACAAGCACCGGTCGTTGTGTATTGCTTTAAGCAACTCTTTGATACTATATTGTTATCACTCGTTTGTCAGATGCTCATTCGTTATGTAGATTCGATATATGTTAAGCGTAAGGCTATCCTCTATAAAACTTAGTGAAATGCAATGCTTTAGAGTTGAGATGAGTCATCATATTGTAGATGATTTGACTCACATAAAGAGTGACACAAAAGAAACTTTACCTTATTGTTAGTCTCTCCCATCTCAGCATCTTTATTCGTAAACTCGCACCCTGAAGTTTTTCTTATTGTGTACAGTATTAAGCACTTGATTTTCTTTCTGGCATGCAGCCCTTGAAAAGTACTATGCTGAACCTTTGCATTTAAAAAGAAACACAATTTAGAGGCTAACCGAATTCATTGATGACGCTTTCTAGGTTGAGGGCTGGAATTGTGTTTTTCAATTACCAAGACTCATATAAAAAGTTGCTGAGGACAGAAGGTAAAACGGTTTATCATTTTGACTATTATGTTGTTCTCAACTTCAACTGCAATGTTCTGCCCTGTCTTATTGTACAATATAAATGATATGTAAGCATATGACCTTTGGTGTTTTGGACATCATCCGATTACTGATTCTTCTATCTTCTGTATTCCTGTATTTTCTGTCGACAAAAGTAGAGCTCTTATTTATAATTATCCTTTCGAGAAAGGTTCCTTATGTCCGTCTGCTCATTCTTTTGTATCCACAAAGTCTGCTGAAAATGAGATTATGATTAAACAAATCGTCACCCTGATCGACTGTTTAACTGACAACAGACCCCTGCATTACATTCCTGCACTGTACCCCTCGTATTAGACTATAGCTGAACTGAACATATCTGGTGCAGCATATGCTTGTGGCATGCCGTACCAATATGAGTCTTTTAGCCATTTGTGAGGTATACTGGTTTTTAGTGATGTATTTTTTGAATTTATGTCATGTTGGACTTGAAACCGTGAATTCCACTCTTCCTGTAGTACTAAATTGGGGAATGAGTGGTCATTGCAGCACATACATGTCAGGGTTCAGTTTCCTGCTTCACTGAGAAGTTGATGTTTCTTCCCAAATATTCTAGCAACACTGTTTTAAAGTAAGTGCTTTTCTCAGAAAGTCCTGCACTTGTGCTGTTAGGAAATAAGCAACACAATATGTGGGCTAACAATCGAAAATTGATTAACAAGAAAAGAAAGACAAGAAGGCCATGGGTAGTTGTTTATCCAGTTCACCAATAACTTTGACCAGGTACTGCCAAGCCAGCCAGGAATTCCATTAAACTGAGATGTTGAGAAAATTCCGATCTACAATGCTTTTGACAAACTGCCGCCAACCAAAATTTAGTATGTTGTAAAATGCTTTTGTTTTGGGGTGATGAACTACAATAACTTAGGCTTACAAATTGGGAAGTATATATAGGAAGAAACTCTATTCCCTAGCTGAACTGCTGAAACTAATCCTTTTTTCACATAGGTTGTGATGGGCCCATTACGCAATTGTAGATTTCCTGGTAGATATATGTGTATTTTATCATGGATTCATGTTTTGCATTGTCTTCTGTCATTATATATCATTTTCATCATAAAATATATAGCTGTGTGGTGGTATTGCTACTATTCTAGTCAGCATATACCAAAAATCCCCCCCCTCATGATTGCGTTGTCTCTGTTTACTATTTATTGTACCAAATACTACCAATCATACTGTAACAAAATGCTAGAGCCTTTACCTCCTGTATCAGTTAACATCTTATGAGTTACTGATTTCTTTTCACATGATGCAAAATCTGCCAAGGAGCTGACAGTCTTTGTATGTGCAGTGACAGAGAACTTTACTTGTTCTTTCTGCTTGGTAAAATGTGCAAGCTTTAAGGTATTCTGCATTTCTATCTGTGTTTCTCTCTTATTAAGCTTGTTCAACTATTCATTCATGCTTGCTGAATTAACTTCTTCACAGGGTCTGAGACTGCATTTATCTTCCTCTCATGACTTCTTCAACTTCGAGTTTTGGGTTGGTTATCTTTGTTACATTTTCGTACAGTTCTGTTCTTCCTTGTCAAAATCTTATGAATCGTATACTTTCTATTAACCCTGTGCAGGCGACGGAAGAATTTCTTGCTGTGAATGTATCTGTGAAGAGTGATATATGGATATCAGAGGTAGGTCCAGATTATTTTCTCTATTTCCATTGACAATTTGGTTTGTACAGTTCTGATCAAAGACAGGAATATTTTGAACTTAATAGCGTGCCTTTTAGGTAAAAATTCAATATTCAAACTTAATTCTGTTTGTTTAATATCATAGATATTTCCTGTTTACTGGGCCTAGTGTCATTGTTTTGATTTTGCTTCATTCCCTGCCTATCTCTCAAGGGTACATGGCTGATGTCAGCCACAAAAAATAGTACATCAGTAAATACTGTACTTTGCATGTGGGTGATGACTAATTGATATGCATGGTGAATCGACATCATGATTTTGGTTACTTTGACTCGAAAATTTGGCAGTATGTGTTCACTGCAATTGGCATGAAAATTAATGTCAAGAGTGTAAGAAGCAAAACCACTTGAAGATAAGAAACTGTACTGGACATGCTTCATGTGTGGATGCAGTACAATGATATCTTTACTTGGAACTCACCTTGACTTCTGCACTATGCTTTTGCCAGATCCTTGCAGCTGGTGTTGGTCTTAAACGACAATCATTTTTCTTTTGGTATGCTCAATTTTATGGTGAATATGAATTTCAAAAATGATTTGTACACGGTGGTATATAAATATTACATGTCATCTGCAAATTATACAGTTCCAAGACATTTAGGAGCAGAAGGCAGAAGAGAGTTTCCCAAGAGTCAAAGCATGTTCTGTTTCTTGCTGAACATTCAGAATTGACTGGATCTGTCGGTGGGCTTCAAGAAAAAACTGATGGTATTCTTCATAATATTTTCTTGATTATTTTGTCCGTTACTTTTCATTCTCCATTTGTCTTAAATGAAATTTGCAATTGCAAATTCTTTGTTCTTTTCAAATGCAATCATAATGTGCCAGAGCACAACTTTCATGTTGGTACTCTTTTTGATAACTTACATGGACAAAGATAAGCAGGTCCTGTGAATCATTTATCCTGGTGTTAAAAAGTTCCATCTGTAGAAGTAATGAAGATTCCCTGTTTTTAATTATGGGCATGTGGAGTTAGTCATGAAAGATTATAACTTAGTGTTGACATTATGTGTGGAGGTTCCTCACAGCTAAGGCTCAATGTATGGTTAAAAGATAAACTCACGGGATTGGTATTGCACATTCTAATTGATCCTGCATGAAGATATAGATTTATTCAGAAAGCAGTTACATGAGCATTCTGATAACTCTGGGATCTGTTTGTGTTGAAAAGAAATGCAATATCTACAGGTCTATCTTGCTAGACTGGTACAATATGTGAGATATTTTGCATTATGGTTGTCTTATTCTTTTCCTTGATTTTATTGCTTAACATGTGCATTACACACGTAAACAACATAGTTAGCATCTTCAACTTCCTTTTTGTAGTAGATGTCAGAAATCATTGGTTTGAGGACAATACAATATCCTACAATTTATTTTGCCAACGATGAGTTGTATGCAGATGCTGAAGGGTTGCAGTCTGGAAACAGCCGCCAACCAATATTAGTACCATTTGGAGATTCGGGGAAGGGGAAGGGGAAGTTACCAATAGGAGAAGATGCATCCAGTTGTTGGATTTCTTCTGCCACAGATTCGTTTGTGGATCCTCAGTTTGTGCATGCATTACTTGGAAGTTGCCTCCCACCTCCATTACTAGCATCTGCTAAGATGAGCAAGCTATCAATAAGACGCTCTGCACCCAGAAAGTATGTTTCTAGGGGAGATTTTTGTTGAATATGTTATACATCTCTCTCAATATGCCATATTAAGCCATCTTCATGTAGGCAGTTGGTTCAACACAATCTATAGAATCAACTTTCATTATTTGACTTGTCCACATATTTTTTTTAGTATCCACACATGTTTGTAATTTTGCATTTTACATGTTAATATAGTATGCAAACTTTTTCTTTCTTTCTGCAATTGCTTTGTGAACCACTACTTGGATCCTTTTATTCTTTGTCAAGCCTTTTTATATTTGTGTTAGTTTTAGATATCTAGGATCCATACAAACTGGGTAATGAGAAAACATTATGTGTTCACAAAATTCTACTAAATTAACCTCCATGACTCAATGTTTGACATTACATTCATTCAGTTAATATTTATTTCATAATGTTTAACATTCTTTGTTGTTTTCTTGTTTCAGAGATGATCTCCTGCAGAAGAGGAAGTTTTTTCACTCTCATGGGGCTCAGGTGAGGTTTTCCAGGAGTCAATTTTAATCTTTTATTCTTAACTTGATTGCAATTTCGGAACCAGTTTTTTCCTTTCCTGTTAAAGTTAACTTTTAATAAAAGGTTATGACTAAGTATGTGATAAGGAGAGAGGAACTACTTTACATCGACCCTGGCACTTGAACCATTTTAAGTCTGGAAGATCTTAGTTGTTACTTTTTCTTCTGTACACATGATTATGGTCGCACTATAGTATAGGTCGCAAGTAACTTCAAAAGTTGTAAATATGACGTGCATCCTTACCTCCCTTTGACAGAATGTCGAGCAGGCATTTTCTATAGTAGGCCTATGTGCTTGTTGTAATATGCTCCTCCGTCCTCATGCACGGTCTTTTATTGATCTTGATGAGTTTTGACTGCATGGTCTTCTGCATGTCTATTATATTTCAGAATTTAATGATTTGATGGGTTTTATGTTTTTTCATATGTGAATCATCATAACATACTGTTTGCATGATCATTATATTGATCTGACGTACTCACACAAAAACTGTTCTGGATGCTGAATTCTTCGTTGTTAATTCTTTTTGTTGGTGAATGAAGCAGATGGCGATGGAGGAAGTCATGCAAGATTGTGACAGTGAGGATGAAGTCGATGGAGATGTTGCAGACATTGAAGATAGAAGAGTATGAAAGTTTATGCATTGCTCTTTCATTTGCGTATGGGTTGCATCTGAATCACTTCACACTAACTAGATGGCTCTCAGGGCTCTATGGTAGTATTTGGATAAATCAGAAACTTAGAAATTGCTTTTGTATCTGAATAAATGGCCAAGAGATAGATGCCTCTTGTATATTACTTTATAGGAAACTGGGGCAGGGGTCTGGGATCTCCCAAATATGTTCTATCTGTATCTCATTGGCATGGCATCTTTCTATAAACAAGAGCAGACTTTAGATTTTATGGAAAAAAGAGGTACATGACTTTGAAAAAAAGGTGAGTTTGAGTTTCTCTACCTTGTACAGTACTGTGGCTTTTTTGCTGTAAGTAAACTGGATTAGTAAGAGCGGAAAGCTAGATCCTGCCTGGCCATTTTGCAACACATACTAATGAAATTGTGTTGACACCAGAGGGAAAACACTGCTGTGATTCACTCTTCCAAGTGCCACTAGTACCCATTTCCATGTTAGATTTTCTTTAGTTACTATATTATTGAGTTGACCATCTTTTTTAATTAGTATTATGCTCTTGGCTGTGTTTGGTGATATATATATCGTCTGTTGAAAATGAATGAATTGATGGCAGAGGCTTGATGAGTTCGTGGATGTCACAGAAGATGAGAAGATGATGATGCATCTCTGGAATTGCTTTGTCAGAAAGCAACGGTAAGCAGTCGATGGAATCCTCATTCCTTTGTTGTTGTTTCATGACTTTTCTCACAGCAGCTTTTCGATATTACTTTTGGCTATTGTTCTGTTGGAAAATTTATATGCTCATCTACTCCGACGAGATTCCATAGTTACATGAATAATTAAGGAACAATACAAGTCATGATTGCACATTCCATAGATGAAGTTTGAATTCTATTGGAGACACCATCTGGACTTGCAATTTCATTGCACATAGCTATAGAAGTATGATTTGATATTACACAACTACATTGTTTTCCTTGGCGGCACGGAGTGTGAGTACTCCTGAAGTTATCCTAAAATCTCAGGGCAGAGCTAATGTTGTCGTCTCTTAAATATATTTTCATATAATTAGTGAACACAGTAAAATCCAAACGGTTTGTCAATGACAGGGTAGTGGCTGATGGCCATGTTCCATGGGCTTGTGAAGCTTTCTCCAACTTACATGGAAAACATCTCGTGGAGAATCCTGGTCTATTATGGTAGCTTCTTCCTTTATCCAGAGTTTTACTTAATGCATCTCTGATTTGATTGGCTTCTTATTTTCTATTTCCTTCCCTCTTAATATTCTATGTAATCAACTTTGTGAATCGTATCATGTACATATTTGTAAAAATTTTCGAACGACTCATATCTGGAGATGCGCATACCCTGCACCCGGTAGGCGAATTTAGAACCTAAAATCCTACCAGCCAAAAATCCACCCTTAATAATATTTGTGCTTCTTACGCATCTATGTCTAGCTAACCAGATATAAAAATGGTTTCTGGTCTTTTGTTCTACAATGTTGTGTCCCAATCATGTGTGTCACACAATTGATCTTACCAGTTGTTGGAGGCTATATATGGTGAAGCTCTGGAATCATGGTATTCTTGATCCTCGTACAATGGACAATTGCAATATCATACTCGAGAAACTCCAGAACCAAGGCGCAGATTGACGAAAGCATCTTGGACCGTTGCAGCAATACATGTTCGATGTCCTAATTATCTGATTGGGTGCAACGAATCAGGTCATTGTTGTCTTTAATCTCTAGGGCAGTGATTCGTCAGTATCTGGAAAATAAAATCTCTATTTGACTGCCATTTTGTGACGTTGGAGTATGGGAACCACATGGTTCCGTGTAGACATAAACTGCATAATTGTTCCCCAAGTTATATATGCAAATGTAACGTAAATGGTGTAATCCAAATTTCTGTATAAACTGCTCGATTATTGTGCTTTTATTAGTCCATTACTTAGTTGTTAATAACATATACTCCTTCCGTTTCACTAAACTTCATACATTTACTATTTTTAGTCGTTCCACTGAACTTCAAGAAAAGTTACACCACCATTAACAAATAATAAATAATATCAACTTTATATAAAAATTATACATTTTACCACTGTACATTCTTTCTCTTTTATTATTAGTTTAATTTGTGGTATAAAACTACGAACTCGTTATAGGGAGTAAATATTTACTCCAATTAACATAAATCATTATTTTTATTGGGTCAAAGGCATAAACAGTTAAGCACACGCGCATACATATGCATGCCCCTTATGTAGGACCAAGTAAGGTATGTTTGTGACTATATATTGTCCCATGAACATTACCTAATCATAATTAATATCCGCCAAAATGAATCCCAAGGGAATTCGAAAACAAAGTTATACCTAAAAGATATTGAAGCCTTATGTGGCAATTTAAAATGAATCCAAAGTAACAATATATATGAAAAAAGTAAATGGTATATATAATATCGAAATTATTTTTATAATAAAATATAAATACGGAGTGTACCATTGTACAAATGTCACATATCAAGTGGTATTTGAAGTAAAAATATAAATTCATCCGATAAATGTTCATTTTTCATATATTTAACCATCTAACAATATCATGATATTAAAATCGAACTCTGAAAATATTGAGTCCTCCGCATCGACCATGGTTAATAATTCCATTCTGCCATTATATATACTTAAGATTCCACACTGGAGAAGAACTGGTATCTTCTCTCTATCACTCTTCTTAGCACGACCACTTCCATTTGAAATCCTCCCCAAGTCCAATATATATCTCTCTTTTAGTCCTCACCTGACACTCAAAAGCCAAGGAAAGAACATAGTGAAACAGACATTACTTGGTGAACTTTTTCATCGGTCGTGACACGTAAGTAAGCAGTCATCAAATTGATCATCGATTTTACCACTATGTACTAAAATAGTTCCGGTGATAAAATAATCTAAGTTGTGATTTAACATAAGAGGAAATCAACATCGTTACGTTTATTCTCCTTCCAACAATCTCATTAATCATAATCCTAACACAAATTCAACAATGCAAAAGAACAAGATTACATAAGCAGTCTCTTCACTGAAGCCTGAGAAAAGCCATGAGAGGATCATACACTACTTGTCTGGCATTGACTCCAATGACATAATCGGCATGCGCATAATCCGGCCTATACTCCACGACCAGCTTATCGCCTTCATGATCACGTAGGCTTTCCAGCAGATGCCCCACATCTTCTGGTACAGAGACCGCATCAGCTCCTCCGTAGGCTATAAAAAGTGGAACATCATTTGGAATTTTCGCGATGTCATAGGATGGAGGGGTTGCTTGTCCGTAGTGTTCTCGGTTGTCCTTCTCGTTGCCATAGTCGTACATGTTTAAGCTACCTTCCCTTATCACTGCACGGAAAAATCCTCATTTAAATGCACACTGGAAAGTGTTTCGAAGACAGATTTGGTTATATATTAAAGAGAACGAGTGGCTTACTTTGGGCGAAATGAATCATGTTTTTGGTTGAACTTGACTGAGGTTCGTGTTGCAGGAAAACATCCACAGTGGTCGAATTCAAACAGCAGTTCTGTCCTGCAATCGGGACGATACAAGCAGGTTTACTTTCTGAGACAAATCGGATTTCTCTTTACTGGAAAACTGAAGTTTGAGGAAGAAAATTACCAGTGAAAGATGTCAAGAGGTGAGTGCAATCAATGCCTTTTTTCTTACAGATGTGCAGCAAAAGATCAATAACAGGCCCCCTTGTTTTTCAGGAAAAAAAAAAAAGAGGTTAAGATAGACAGTCGGGGTCTCTGGAATGTAGTCATGTACACGAGTAATGAACAAGGATGATAGATTCTCACCCTCTAGGGTTGAATTCATGAATATTCAACCACCGGAGAGTCTGCCAGAAAAAAATACACAAAACTGCATGTGTTAGCTTGTGGTAGAGAAATCCGAATTCCGAATTAAAACAAAACATGTAGTAATTTCTACCTCAGCAAGAAGATTGTCTGCACCAGCTCTTGCTAAAGGAGATGTCAACTGGCCCATATACGCAACCGGACATATCATTGAAGCTGATCTTAACATGTTCACTATCACACCTTTTGATAAAGCAGCAAAACCAATCAAAGTTCCCTACATTGTAAAAAGATTATGAGGTCTCCATTCAGCATAAAGTAATCAAGTGTCTTGAGGACGGTTTCTTTGTTTCTAGAGAATTACCATGGAATGACCAACGTAGTGAAGTTTCTGCCCTGTCTGACCATAAACATATTCAACAGTCGCAGGAAGATCGTAAGCAGCCAACTCATCCCACGACCAATCCCAGAAGGCCTGACAAGTTTAATGGAAATGCTTGTTTAAGTTTCTAGAAAAGGTCGAACTGGAGAACATATCATGTAGAAAGTATTGCTTACTGCATCATCCGGGCTTAGAGATCTATGTCTGCGGCTGTATTTAGTTCCCCTGACACTGACAAGCCATACGTCAAATCCGTTATCAGCTAAAAGGAAAGCCAAAGACTGATCAGGAGGATTTAGCAGCCATGTAATTGCATCCTGTCATAAAACATTAAGCTGTCAAAACCAGAGATTGTTTCCTCGAGTATACAACAGATGATCTCTGAACAGGTGTAGAGAAGTGAACCATCATGAGTCCGTGCTGTAGCAGAACAGGTGTTCGTCCTCCAGTGTGCTCGCCCGACTGACCAAATGGAATGTTTTGCAAGCTGAGGATGAATCCATCTCGAGTGGTCACCTAATATCACAGCTAAATAATGCAAAGAGGAGAAATGTGGTGGATATGAGTTCAGCCATATTTGTTTAAAACTTCAAGTTGAACCTGTTCGGTTATAGGTATATGTACTAGACAGCATGAGAATAACAACAGATAAGGGAATGTATGTTTGTTGGAAATAAGCCTTTCGAATTCTTTGTAAAAGCCAATGGTGCTTGGACAAGTTTTTCTGCTCACCAAGACTAAATAGCAAGAAATGGAATCATTTTAAGGAAACAACAATATACAATTTCAAGAATCTGAGCTTAAAAGACCATCACATAAAGCTTTTAAGATCATAGTGACAAGTCACAGGCCTGTGCAATTTATAGCTAGCAAAATACAGGCAACATGAAGCCCAGAAAGTATCACCAAAATATGTTTGATTTTCACCATTGGATGATAAATACAGCATGAAATCAATCTTTCATTAATCTAGGCTAGACCTCCCAATCTCTCTCAGTAGAGACGAGAAAACTGTTCCGGATTTGACTTTACAGTTAGCTGCTCACAAAATTCAAGATACACCAATTGGTATCATAATCAATATTCACTTGTTCAACCCTGCAAGTGATGCTGATGCTGCATCTTGCTGCAAGGGCTCCGAAGTCTTAACAGCAGAAGTCGATCCCCATCTTGGTCTTATTAACGGCCTTCTTAAGAATTTAAGAGGCCATCTTTGAGGCTTTATTTGTCCCAGTAGTTTCATCTGCTCCCTTCTGAATTTCCGGTGGGCAAACCATGATCCGCCTCGCCAACCCAACCCATATCTGCATGTTTTATATGACAGAATGAAACATGGTTAAGAGCAATTACTGGAATCATATTTTCAGAATATTACCCAAAAAAAAAAAAAAAAAGGAATGGGTGGGAAGGATAGGAGCTTTTCCTGTTAGGAATCAGCTATCAACGCATGGGTGGCCTAGCAAGTACAGTTCACTCAAGTGGAACTTTTCTAGCATTTAGTTTTTGAATTCGACGAACATGAAACAAAACTAGGATACGCCACATCAGTGATGCACTACTCAAGCAGTCTATACTTGAAATTTATGAAAACTGGCACTGAAGTAGTTAGTAGTTTGGAAAATGGTCATTCACGCACCCGATAATTAAACTGGTTCCTGCTGTTGCAACACAAGCTGGAAAACTGACAGTTCCTGAAACAAGCCTTTTGAACTCTTTATCTTCCATGGAATAACTGCTATTGCTTTTCATCTGCCACAGAAGAAAAAACAGAATATTACTAAAAGACAAGAAGACAGGCGCTGGATTTGTAACGATGTTCAGCAAAGATCCACTGTCCCACAAGGTGTAACCATCCATCAACGGTAATGCATATGAAGGTGGTGGGCATATCATGACACTGAAACCCATTAATAACTTACTACTGAGAAGGATCATGTTCTAGTAGTATGTTAGAGTTTCATACTGGTTTATGTACTTGATGATGAATCTCTACAGAACTTAACATAGCAGGAGCCAGCATTTACCACATCAACATGGGTCTAGGTTCAAATACTAAAATGTGTTTAAGACTAAGAGTTCACGATTTTAAATGTGATATACTATTAGTAAAACTTAAAGTCTACGCAAATCTGAGCCACAGCCTTAGAGTATAATAACCAAGAAGAGACAACTAAACTCCTGGAATGAAGCAGGAACATGTTCAAATACAATACCCGCTAAAAAAGGGTAAAAATAATCAAATATAATCCATGATATGAACCCCCAGGCCCCAAGCATCCAATAAATTATCTTAACAAGAAATAATATCCATCTGGTGATCTGAACATCCTCTCCATGTAGGATTTGAAATTTGAGATGGCTTAAGTGATATTATGACACATTTTACATTTAGACAACATGCTCACAAGTTACAATCTCATCTCGTGCTACCACAATCAAGAAATACATCGAGTGAAAACACTTACAGCTTTCTCAATTGATTCCAGCCTTTGCTCAACTTTTGACTGATGAATGTGGCGCATAGTATAACCTACATCAACGTCAGCATATTAAATGAAGAACCAGCTCTAAATGTATTGGACAAAAAAAAAGAACAGAAAATAAATAATTAAATCAAGTATCTATCTCAACAAAATGTCAATTATATTTTGCAACATTAACCCACTAATTCACAGAAAACCGCATAGTTACTAAACCTCCTTCTTCAGGCACAAAAGTAAACATTTTAATACTGTAATAAAGAGTAACGATGCATTCTAAGTACTATACGATGATTGTAGAATGCCACAAGTTATTATGCATAAGCTCACATTAGTGCAAATCACATAAGTCGGCGAGGCAAAGTCACAATCACAGTTACGAATGTATGTGCAACTACGCAAGCACTCAGGGGATAATCTCAGAAATTAACCCATTGACTACCACAACACTGTCATATCAGAATCGAATACCAACCGGTATGCACATTCAAATTTCATTACGAAAACATGGATTGGGTTCCGATTCTGGTTCCCAAACTCAAATTCAAAATACACCAGAATCATCACACAAAGCAATGTACCAACAGTTAACAACAGAGCAAAGTCCAAACAAAAAACTCGATTTATCGAAAGCAACAGTTAAACAAATTCGGAGGAAACTAAATGTTACCAGCCCATGCCGTGAACACAGATGCAATAGAAGTAAAGATTGTAAACACCACTTTATGCCTCTCAAATATGTCCTGCAAAACCCACATGAGAAAACCGATCAAGCTTCAACCTAAACACAATACACAAACAAAAACGAGAAAATCAAGAATCCAGAACGAATGAAAATTGATGATTCACCTTGGTAGAAAGGTAACTGTCCTGAACAGCAGCCCATGAATTCAAAGCTTTTCTTCTAAGCTGAGGCACCGTCAGATAGTTGGCAATTGACAAGCTCGAAACCCTCAAACGCCCTATACCACCTCGAACCATCACAAAACCCAAAAACAAGACTCAATTTTTATTTGTTTTTCAACTTCTTTATGGTTTGTTTTTTGTTCAGTTCAATTGGAGCTTGAAACAGTGAAAAGAATGTAACAAGAAGACTCCAATACTCGGGGAAGAGAAAAAAAGTTCACATCCTATAAACCAGAATCGAGTTCCATCGGAGATTAAATTCGAATCCGAAAGGATTTTAAAGTATGTCCAAATAAGCTTCATACTATGCAAAGTCTTTGAAGAAATGTAGTTGAAATAAAAAAGGATTTAAAATTACTGTCTTTTTTCATTCTTCAATCCGACGATTACGCTCAATTAGATCCTAAACATTTTGAAATAGTAATAACTCGGATTACGCTCAATTAGATCCTAAACATTTTGAAATAGTAATAATTTGTTCAGTTTAAAACTTTATTCCCTTTGTATACGTAATATACTAATTAAAAAAGATATAATTACAATAATTAACTAAAACATAAGGTGTTTTTTATTTAAATGAATACATGGTTGGATCCAAAGGATTTTAAATGAATATAAGATTAAATTCGAATTTGAAAGGATTTTAAAGTATGGTCAAATAGGCTTCGTACTCCGTAAACGTAAAGCTATGTTTTAAAAGCCGGACCGGACAATTGAGCCGCTCACCTCCTAAAAACAGTTCAACCGAGGTCCAACCGATTGGGTCGTTTTTGAGCCGTTTGAACCGGTATGACGTCATATATAATATAATAAATATTTTATATGCTTATATAGAGATTCAATTTGCACAAATCCAAACACACTAAAAACATATTTAATATATTATAATAGTGTTTAGAAGTTAAAATTAATAAAATTGAATTATTAGGGGTTGTTTTACAATTTTAAGTTTAATTGAGAGAGAAAAAATGAATTCGAGGTGGATAGATCCCAAAATAATCGAGAATGATCTTTATTCGTTAGATCTCGAATTTTTATATATTTTTGTAAAGAAAAAAAAGACCGATCATGACCGAGTTTTTGTGAAAATAAGTAATATAAACATAAATAAAATGTTGTTGTTCCAAAGTCCAAACTAAAAACTAAAAAGTGTAAAAGTGAAAAGAAAGAAGCAGAGAATGAGGACAGCAGCAAGTAACGTGACTACTGGTAGAATTCACTCTCCTTCATTTTGCTCCACACTCTCACTACTCCAAACTTCCAATCTCACGCTAATCTTCCTTTCCTCTTCATCTTTTCAGTCTGTCTTCTTCTTCTTCACACCCACCGGCCACCTCCGCCCCGCCTTCCGTCCAGCACGCCACCGTCTCTCTTCGCGCACCTCCCTCCAGCTTCGTCTTCTATTTGCGGTTTCAGTCCGTCCTCCTCCATCTAGGCTTCTCGATCCTCCTCCACCTCCGTAGCGCCTCTTCCATCGGCTCATCCACCGCCGCTCCTCCTTTTCTCCGCCTCCGCTCCTCTATCTTCCGATCTACTCCTCCCACTGGCGGCTGGAAAGAAGAAAACGAAGAAGAAACGAAGAACTGAAGAAGAAATCGAATTAGGGTAAAAAAGGGGAAGAAATCGATTTCTGATATCAGGCCCTTTAATTGCAAAAAAGCGCTTCTCTTTTTTTTTTCGAAATTGGCTCGAGCCGGCGGCTTGTCGGTTCCCGGTTCGCCGGCTCGATCCGGCTTTCCTCCGGCTCGAGCGGCTTTTCCGGATCCGGCTTTTTGTCGGCTTTAGACCTCACAGACAGCCGGTGAGCACCGGTTTTCCCGGCCCGATCCGGCTTTCAAAACACAGCCGTAAAGTATTAAAGGAGACATAATTAAAATTAAAAAAAGAATTTAAAGTGTGAACAATTCTTTTTCCTTCCTCCAATTTGACAATTAGCTCAACTAAATTTTAAATGTTTCTATCACTTGTTCAGTTTAACATTTTATATTTTTTGTACGTAATATACTAGTTAAAAAGAAAAGTAATAATTGGTCAAAAAAATTACTATGATTGGTTATGTGAGTTCCGTTTTACAAGTTGAAGGATCAAACATTGTTATTGAAGTGAAGGTGAATGATATCATAATATTTGACAAAAAATAGAATTCGTTAAAACTACTAAAATGAGACAGTAAAGTGTTAGTGTGTAGGAACTAGGAAGGACTTTAGAGTCCAATTTGCTATGCGGAGAGAAATTGATTTGTTGATTGGCTAATGACTGGGATTTGAGGAGTGACATTCATAGACGATTTTATGATTTTTTTGCCAAAGATGTATGAAAGGTTGCATAGAGACGAGAAGATAACTAATTATAAGGATGATAAAAAATAAATTCGCTTGTTTATGATGAATCGACTTGTGCATTTTAGGGTGAATCACATAAAAAATCGACCCGATCCCAGACCTATAGATCAACCATTTCTTCAACTACATCAGAACCAGAATTATACAAGCAAGCTTAGCTACCTCTTCCATATCATAATCCCAATCCACCATGACTCTCCATATCATGCCAAGTCACCGACTTATGCCACAACTCTACCTCCATTCTGCCTCTAGTCTCCACTCGGCCACATCCCCTGGTATACACTCCACCACTGTAATTTGCACTCCGTGCTTGCTTGCGAGGCTATCAACTTGATGAAATTGGCTAGCCTTGAAAGAGGAGTCTATGGTTGGGAAAGCTTGCCTGAGGGCTTTCTCAATTGTGTGTGTGCCGTCACGAAATTGGTACTTGTCAATTAGAGGCCACTTGAGGGCTTTTGTAACGACTTCAGCCAGAGTGCTCTTTCCTGTACCAGGATGACCTTTTAGTGCTACCAGAATTGGCTTCTCATTCCCTTTTATGTCCCTCGTGAGACTGGAGTGATTTTGAAAAAGAAATGAGAAGCTAGTGAGGCTATGAATCCGTTTTTATAAGTGAGTCAAATGGATAATGTCAAAACTTGGCTAAATGTTATCCAGACTATTCAAAGTGCTATCCATGGGCATACACCTTGTCTCTACTGTGTGTGAAATGGACTTGGTGACACACAAATCTAACAATTAAGAGAAGATATTCATATCAATCAAGCTTGTAGAAAAGGACTAAGCAGGAAGGATACTTCAACGCGTTTCAAAACCATGAAAGAAATCTTGTAGAAACAGGGAGAAATATAACAACAATAAATATTGGCTATAAAATATCAAAAGACTTCACAAACATGGCTCAGAACAGTTGTAAAGGCCAGAAACTCTCATCTTTCCTGAATCCTACAAAAGCTAATGGTTTTGTTAATCAAAGAACATGTGCACAATCTATCAATAGTCGCAGATTAAGGATAAACATTAGGTTTGCAGCATTCCTCTTTCCAACAAATTAATGGCAGTATGAGAAAGTGAAACAGATGAAATCAGCGATCAGGGCGAGCATGGTCTAAGGTGAATCGTCTTATGAGTCGCTCGGAATGTTCATCAAACACCTTATAAAGAATGTGTACAACAAATAATGAAAGATGGTAAATATATTAGATCCTCTTCAGAATGATTGCAGAATAATATGATTAATATCTCAAATGATCGAAATCTG
>JAYMSP010001637.1:0-30091 GCA_036897095.1 Plantago elongata | reverse complement strand
TATATATATATATATATATATATATATATATAAACTGTTGAATAAATTAACCAATTTGAGCAATTTTGTAGAAACGCAACTTACGAGCTAAGAACCCTGAGGCTAGGACAATTAGAAAGATCAATTCGTGTAAAACTATGGTTCAACAATGTATACGATATACCAATCACAAAATGGACCGGCCCAATAACAGATAAACAAACACACCCAGCCCAACTCAACCATCCACCTCACTAGACACTGATCATCTTCTCCTTATCATATCTTCATTTTTATCCTCTTTGATCATCATCATCAGAGCTCCACTGAACTTCATCAATTCCATCAATGGCAGCTTCTTCTTCCACCTCCCTTCTCGCAGCCCTATCCTCCCTCTCCCTCCGCTCTCACCACCACCACACTCCCTGCCACTTCACCTCCTTCACATTCACCTCAAAACCCCTCTTCTCCCTCTCCTCCAAACCCTCTCCTCTAATCGCCAACGTAGCAGACTCCGACACCGTCTACTTCGACAATTCCGACCCTGACGCCGAACTATCCACCGATTTCACCCCTCCCGAACGCCCAGAAGACTTCATCGAGATGCGCTCCTTCGACGAGCCCCCATTCGAGTCCGAGGACAACATTGCCAAGGCCTTCGAGGAGCTCTACGGACCTGCTTACAGTGGGGAAACGTTTCTAGGGAACAATGTCTATGTGATGGATGCGAAAGTTAAGAAGAGTACGGGGTTCGGGTCGAAAACGAAGAAGGAGAAGATTAGGGATGGGTTTGAGGAGAGAGTGATTCAGGTTAGGAGGGTCACCAAGGTGGTTAAGGGTGGGAAGCAGCTGCATTTCAGAGCTGTGGTGGTTGTGGGTGATAGGAAGGGGAATGTTGGTGTTGGAGTTGGGAAAGCTAAAGAGGTCGTTGGAGCGGTGCAGAAATCGGCTGTCAATGCCCGGAGGAATATCACTACTGTTCCGATGACTAAGTACAAGACGTTTCCTCACCGGTGAGCTCGGTTTCTGGCTTTGCTGCTTAATTTGCATGAGTATACTACATTGCTAATTCGATTGTGTGTAATTGTTTTATCATTTTGCACGGATAATTTGAGTCTCGTTTACTTGATTTGCTGCTTTTCCAAGTGCGCGTAGTTTTGTTATATAACATACTCCATATTGTTAATTTTCAGTCTGGTGGGCGAAGGGCCTCACTTTTACTTATTTGAATGTGTATTGTTGTTTATAATGTATGTGGTTTATGCTATGCTTAATAGTTCGCCGTATTTCGTGGCAGTTGGGGGTGTTTGTTTTTATTAGTCTCTTTGAGTGTGAGTGACTGCTTGTTTATTGTTCACGTGGTTTATGCTCTATTTGATAGTTCAGGTGATCTATGTATATTTCCTGTTAGTTATGTGCTTACCCCTCTTAGCACCTGAGTCTGTTTTTAAGGCAGATAGTTGAGGAGTAGATTTTGATGTACGAATGATCGAACTGTAATGTTGACTAGATCAAAGCTGTATTCCTTTTGGTGATATGTTTACCTTCATTGATGAGTCTGTGTTTAGGTGTTTGTTCAGATAGTTCACAGTTCATGTAGGTATTTCACTCTAATTTGTCCTACTTAATAGGATATCATTTGGATGTTTGGGGGTATCCTAATGACAGTGAAAGCAGTATTAGACTATTGGCATGTTCTCTTTATGTGTATGATGTGGTGCAACTAAACATTTAGTGGGAGATATGTGGTAAAATATGATGTACGGGACTGTTGCTGAAGTATATGTAGGAAGCCATGAAACTTATAAGCTATGATGTGGAGAAAATGGCATTAAACCCGAAACTTTATTGGCATATCGGAGCAAAAAACAAGCAACTTATGGATGGTGTCTACTCTTATGTCAAGGCTTTAAGCTACCCCATTTTGTTATATAATCACCTTACGTTATCTTTATACATTTTGTCCTGTTATTTAGTTGCAGAATTTAGTTTGAGTTTTGAACTTGCTATGAATCATTAAGAAAAAATGAGTAATCATCATAATTTTGTTTTGACGTTTAACCCAGTAAACACATGTATAATCATCAATAAACAAAATGAAGAATTTTGTGTTATGCAACTCTAGGGACACGAGATGATCCCTATAGGTCATAGTAAAAATCAGACTTTTGAAAAGTGGTGCAATGATGGTAGCCAACTCACGTCATGTAGAATATTGAAAGACTGAAGGAAGTAAATGTTTCAACTATTTAAAAATGTGCAGAGGACTTGTGTTAAAATGCCATGACAATAGTTCATTATTTTGTAGGATGAAAGCAGAATCACAATCAGAATTCTGTATCAAAATGTGAATCCAACTCAAACACTAATGTATAGAACTATTGATATGACAGATGAGGGAATCATGTAAATTATTCCTCACGTTTCTAGCTATGATACTAGTGCAGGGGCAGTATCTGATACTATTCTTTTGTGATAAAATGACAGATCAACAGCAGATTATGGAGCAGCAAGGGTGATGCTTAGACCGGCTTCTCCAGGTACAGGTGTCATTGCTGGAGGTGCTGTTAGGATCGTTTTGGAAATGGCTGGTGTTGAGAACGCTCTTGGGAAGCAGCTTGGCAGTAACAATGCTCTCAACAATGCTAGAGCCACGGTCGTAGCTGTACAGGCAATGAGGCAATTCAGTGAAGTCTCTGAACAACGTGGCATTCCGATGGAAGAGATGTGGAAGTGATTAATTTGTTGATTTCTTCTTTTTGTAGAGAACATGTAATGTTTATTACAAGTTTGTATTGAGAAATGTCTCTTCATGTATTGTCCATTTATAAATCTATATATATATATTCATGCTCAAGGCTATTTGGTCTCCAATTTGTATTTGTCTGTAACTATTTCCTTTCATCTGTTTAGAGTATTATCAGTGGAAACTGTAGACCTCATGAGCAAAATGAAAAAGTAGAGCTGCTCAATCTGTCCAAATACTAGATCAGTTCCTAAAATCAACCTACAATGTTCCATTCTCTTTAGTTTTACATACAGAACAAATAAACAAAGCTTCTGAATAAAACTGAGTTTATCAAAAGTTAGTTGTACAAGTAACAAGCTGCATGCATTCTTTTGGTACTAAAATTGCGCACAAGTTGCAACTATATAGGCTCAGCGCAATTTTCACGCATATGTTTACCACTATCTTAACTTTTGCAGAAACAAAACAAGCATCCGCTATAACCTCCTTTTCGATAACAAATGTGCTTCTTGTACAATGTTACAACAAAGTATTGAACTCTACAGGTCATGCCCTACTACAAGGCACCTGTCTCATTCCATATCTTGATCGACTGATCATGACCAACCGAGGCGAAGCTCTTAATCTGTGATGAATGCGACAGAGCAGAAACTTTTCTTTCATGAGCTTTGTAGCTCGAAATGCATCTTCCCATTGTCAGAATCCAGATATCAATGTCCTACAGATGTTGGAAAATAAGGTTTCAAAACCAGAGTAAAATAATGCTCAGCGTAAATGCATGATGGGTGCATCTATGTGCAAAGATATGAATACCAGGTCAATCGAATGGAGATATTTTTTTTAAAGCTTTGAATTTCTTCAAGTAAAGCACCTCATAAAGGTTATGAGATTTAAGATCACAATTCACAATCATATCATTTTCATTTTCGAGAAAATATTCCCTCCGACAACATCTTCTTCTTCTTCTTTAAAGTTCCATCTGTTACAACACAAAACTAAAATAATGCAATGAACATAAAGGTGTTCATGAATGTACTTCAAAATTTTGGTTTCAGAAAGCAGCAAGTAAATGCATGGCTTGAATTTGATTTTTCAAGAATATTTTACAACTTGAAATCATTGTTGAAAAGGACCGTATTTTGCTCTGCCCGAGGGATGTGTGGTAGTGAAAATGATGACATCGTTCCACTTCTGTTATCGATGATAAAAATAACAAATGAGTTCAAACTTTATCATATTACTAGATTTATCTTCAACTACGTACTAATGACTATTACGAACTACACTGGATCATCATCACATATTCAAGTACAAACATCACATGTTTAACTTCGCATTTAATAAATATGCATTGCTTGCACTAACAAATGTTGTTTGTAGCTAAACATACGATGTTTATAATTAAATATATAACATTGGTCTTGTTCAGGGATGTTTATGTAATTGGTAAATAAATTTGTATCTCCGAGACTCTCACAAAGTTATTTACCAAGTATAAACACATGGAATCCCAAAAATGTAGAAGTTTATACTTATATTCATTAATTGAGATCAGGGAGTAACAAATAAATGGTCCGATTGGAACCTTGACCTAGAGTAATTTATAGTATGGCATATATGATTATATTCCACTCAGCAACAACACAGATCTTAATCTTTTATAACATGCACTATACTAGTACTTCTCAATATATACTGGGGTCTGGGGATGTGAGCATGGCGTACAAACGGCTAAGCAGCAATCCGACTCTAAAAATTTTGAAATGGATTTGCAATAAGTTCTTGATGAACATCCATAAATAACAAACAGACAGGACAAGAGAATTTGTGATAAATTGAAAAACTTGGCCAGGTTACATACCTGATATGAACCCACAATCACCGTTTGAGGATTTTCAGGATGGGAAGTGCATGATGCAAACTTGTTTCCACTACAATGCAATTCATGCACAGATTTCGAACCTGATGCAGCCGACCAGACTCGTACACTGTCATCACTGGCAGAAACTAGCATTTTCCCATCATCATGCCAGCAAATTGAGTTGATTTCTTCTGCATGTCCCTGAGAATTAAAAAATAGAAATTAATCAAGCAATACATGCACAATTTACAAATTATGTGAACACATAATAAAAGCTTTCTTTACGTTTCTATCAAGGTAGTAACAAAATGAAAGAAAATTTATATATTCTTTAGGTTACCAAAATTAAACCTTGTAGTATATAAATTTTTGTATAATGCTTCCAAAATCTATAAAAGAGTTCCCAGAATTAAACAAAAGATCCAGTATGTTTCGAACTTTTTCACCAGTCGAAGCAGATATGGAAGTTCAATCTAAGGAGAAAGCATTCTGAAGATTAAGTCTCATATAAAGTGCTTTCCTGACATACCTCGAAGCAGGAATAGATCCTGCCATACTCCACATCGAATAAATTGATGACATTGCCACTAGCTGCAGCTAAAAGCTTTCCGGATAGAGGCTGGAATCTTACATGTCTATTAGCTCCCTGCAGTTGCACAGTGGAAAATTAGAAACATCTTCAAATATAAAGGAAGACAGACCCTCTTTATAATACATTACTACATTTACTCTTACTTTGGGTGACAGACAAACGATTAATCTCATCAGAATACAGTATGTCAAAACTTTTAAGATTATATGCAGAAACTCTCCAACTTAATTTCACTTTTACCACGTTTAGAACTAAAATCTTGCTCTAAACTTCTAGAAAGAGTAAGAAATGGAAAAAGACCATATTGAATGGAAATCAAGTATAAATAATTAGATATAAAAACCTGACCTTAAAGGAGTTAATGCATTTCGATGAATTAATGTCCCAAAAGCGAATCTCCTCATGACTGTCACACGAGCACAGGAGGCTGACCTTTGTTGGGTGAAAATCAAGTGACATAGCTTGTTCAGCATGCCCAGCAAGGCACACCCCCAGCTTCATTTGCTAAAACACATAATACAAACATGTCAACCAGTAATTTCTGATGGTAAGTGGTTTGTATAGTGTCCATTATAATCTTTCAATTAAATCAATTTTACGTGAGAGCGCTAAGCAAATTACTTGCGCAAATTAGCATAAAGAAAAGTAAGAGAAAGGAGAAAATATATTAATCGAATATGGTAACTTTATAAAACCTAAATAGCTAATCTAGGAAAGATATACTTGAGATGCCAACAAACTACCAGTGAATAGATTAAGCTTCTTACATTGCCTGCATCCCATATCCTGATGGTTTTGTCAAAGGAAGATGTCGCCAAAACATCTGAACTTGGCTTGAACCTAACGTCAGTAATGAGCTGTGTATGCCCGTCACCAGCTACGGAATTCTTTTTTTTCAAGTCAAAAATGTACACCTGCCATAAACACTCAGGTTAATGAATTTATAATGCATTAATTTGCTACAGGTATTAAAATATCACAACAAACATGAAAATGCTTTTTTGTTGTCTAACTTGCACAAATCCTCGTTGATGATATACTATATCTAGAAAAAAATGTATCTTTTTGTGCTGAAGTCTCTTTTTGCACTAAAAACTCTTCATATTTGCAAAAAAATTGTTTCACAATGTAGACGTATATTAGGCATTAAAAAAAGAGAGAAAAAGAAGGTCTTCCATGCAAGTTCCATATGGAATGGCAAAATTGTACTACAATTTCTATGGTGAACACGCCATGTTATATAAGGCATTTATCATAGAAGCAAGTAGACCTTCTTTTCATGTCCAGCAGCAGCAAAGAACCTTCCCGCAGTTGAAAAATGGCAACATAAAAGTTTGTTGTTAGTTGGCCGGAGATCTACAACTTGTTTAAAAGGAAACTCTGCAACATAAATTTGCGTTAGATAAGTGATTAATGAATTTGTCCATTCGAACACATTCTCATGCACCATTCTATCATTTGCTGTCTAAACTTGCCAGATCACTATATTCTGTTCTCGCGTACACTAGTAGTGTCTAAAATCAAATAATACTCCAAGCATCAGCCCATCAAGACTGAATTGTTACCGAGAAAATGCATCATAAATGCACAAGCTAATATGCATGTGGAGGTTAAAGAGTATATATCTCACATCCATTAATTTAGTGCTCTTTATGATCAATGGCCGACAAATAAAAACGATCCAAGTTTACAGTTCATCTTTAAAGTTCGAATGAAAAATATTCGCTGATTCACTTTATCCATCATCTTAGTGTCTACACATATTACATCACAATTCCATAAAATCTTTACAAGAACAGACAAGTAGACTGGAGTAAAATGTTAATGAAGAAGACCCAATTAACTTGCCTTGAGAGCCGACATTTTCATGAGGCAGATACATTTCTTGTGAAGGGCTCACATCACCAAGAAGTTCATTTAATGAAGACGACCCAATTAACTCGCCTTGAGTGCGAACATTTTCATGAGGCAGATACATTTTTTGTAAAGTGCTCACATCACCAAGAAGTTCATTTAATGAGAAGTATACCGCTTCATCATCCCACCTTACTTCATCATTTCCACTCTACAACGCAATCAGAACCAGAAGAAAATCAAGATGCAAAAGGTCCTTTGTGGCTATAGATGTCAACTAGTATCTGATAAAACCACCTTGAGAAGCTAGCAGATTACTGATTTACTATAGGGTTCATTGTCTTGTGAAGAAAAAATATTTGCTGAATTTAAGGGATTAAAACTTAACTAACATATCTACGAGTAAGGCCAGATAAACAGAGGGAAAGTTAATAGAGAAATACAGTGAATCTCCGTAAACCCATTAACAACACAGGATGACAACAGAACAATTCAAATGTTAAGCTATTTCTACGGAAGTAGTCTACCAGAGCTGATAAGCAGATATGGCAGAATACATGAGTGTTTGCTTAATTATAGATAAAGGGACACCATATCTTTATTAGACTGAAATTGTTGCTACTCACTGCTAGTTCTTTTTCCTTTGAGCTGCCATCATCAGGACTCGAGCCAACCAAATTGCCTGAAAGTCCAGAGGACCATAATGCAGGCTCACTTGATGGTGGAGTTGCCGGATCATATCCTGAAATATCATATTTGAGAAGAAAATTATTTAACATACAGCAACTTAAAAATGTTAACTAGTTCGCAGCTTATGTTGCATCTCATAAAATATTATGTCCACATGAATATCCGCTAGTTTGGTCATACTATATATACACTCAAAATAAATCGACATAAAGGAAAATAAATAGATTTTTATCTAGGTTCTAATTATCTATCACCAACAAACCCATGCATAAATGTTGGAACATCATGATACTTTTTGCTCAAGACAACGTAATATTTTTGCAATTAGCTAGCTTCGCGGTGGAGGCAGAATTTAGCAGTAGAATAGTACAATTCAGGTATATGTGCCTAAAATCAAGTAACAAGATTGAAATGAATCAGAAACATAAACGTTCTACAGATCTTAAAACACAAAATCATGCTTTCTAAATTAGTAGCACCTTATTTGAGAGGAGTTTCAAGTGAAAATTACATCAATGCCTGCTGTCAATATCATTTTGTTATCAATAGAAGAGTATCAGAGCCACACTCAAGTGAAGTTGACACGTCAAGCTTTAAAGCTTAGAGGACTAGAGAGCTTATATATAGGGACAAATGTCATCAATCAAAATAGTCAAAAGAGTTCGCGATAACTAGACACTATATGTAAAAGAATACGTTAGGCAGCCCTGGGTATATTCATACAATCTTAGATTTAGAGCCTTCTTGTTAACGGATGACAAGAAAGAAATTCGCTACATTGAGAATATAAGAATTTTAAAAAAAAGTGTAAGAGAAAGAGGAATAAAAGAAAACCCAGAATCAGTGACAGCATACCCAACCTGTCTAAGATTTGTTCCTCTTTTATCTTATTGGAATAAAAGCAAAAACAAATCATCTAACTTATTGTAAAATTTCCAAATGAACTTGGTTTTATTTGTAAAACGTGTATTTGTGATTGATAGGAAAAAATTGGGAGCATTAATACAGCTACACACCCTCATCCGCGGCCTTCAAACGGTAATCGGTGCATGGATGGCCAGATAAACCACAGTCTCTATCCATATGGTCCAAAAAAAAACAGTCAAAATGGAATTTCTAGCATATGTTTGGTATAAAAGGCATTTATAAAAGCAGGTTCAGCAGAATAAGAGCAGGTTCAAACAAAACGGGGAGCCAGGAACGTATGGGATTCAGGGATTTATAAGAATTTATTCATCATGAGAAACATGTTGAGAGACGAATTCATGAGTTCAGCTCCAT
The DNA here is from genome assembly GCA_036897095.1 of Plantago elongata. Classification (NCBI taxonomy): domain Eukaryota; kingdom Viridiplantae; phylum Streptophyta; class Magnoliopsida; order Lamiales; family Plantaginaceae; genus Plantago; species Plantago elongata. The sequence continues at coordinate 21,085 of JAYMSP010001637.1, read as the reverse complement.
GTGTTTCAGTTTATAAACAAGAGCTTATAAAGAAGAAATTCCAATCAAAATGGACACCCAAAGCCTCTACCCTCAGGTTGCACAATGTGTAAAACCAATGCAACAGGCTCGAACCTAAAATACATTGAGACAAATTCTCTCCTAGTGACGCTGCAATAATATATAACATGTATGAAAGAGCCTATCATTAATAGCATAAACCTAGACTCCAGCATACAAAGATCATTCTATAAAAGGATAATATGCACAGCCTAGATTGTAGGTCGAAAAACTACTTCCTCCGTCCAAAAGTATGGATATGTTTTTCACTTTTTAACCATCCAAACCATAGATACGTTTCTATTTCTAGGTATGCATCTGTTATATTTGATATATTTACCCCTAATTAAGATGAGATTTGATGATAACGTACATATAATACTATTTGGTATAATACAAGATTACATATAACATGATAACTTAAGTTATTCCGTCGTTGAAATCTAGATTCATCCTGGCACTACAATTCCTGACTTCACAGTTCTATGTACACACTATCATTTGCTGACTGTTTATTGAGAAATGCTTAGTTTTATGCACAGAAGCAAAAACGATAAAGGAGAATGATGTGATATAAAATTGAAGACTCATCCCACCTTACCAATAGGATTATTAACTACTAAATGCAGAATCAATGACTTGAAATTATCAAGTTGTGAGATAAACTAAAGTTTGAAGTAGAATAATCCCAGGGTTCCCACATAGAAGATAAATTAAAAGGTTATTATTCCCTCTTAGACAGATCACTAATCTTCCTGATATCAATACTTTATTATAACCATTACATGCTTTCCAGGAAGTGACATGTCACTTTTATCTGTATGTCAAAAGATCTTCATGTTTCTTCACCATGCTTGGCAAAATATTAAATGCTTGTATCACTGCTTGTGTCGTCAAGTTCTTCAGAGCTGGGGTGATAACTTGCAGAGTTGGAACTCATTGAGGAGCCTACTAACAGGACAAAGAAGCAATGGGGTTCATCATATGATGACTAATGGAATTCTAAACCATAACTGAAGAGTTTCACTGCATTGTCCTAAGGAAATTATAGTGTGATAAGTGATAACTACATGTGCTAAAAACTTGATTAAGCTTATTGCAGAATATGTTTTGAAGTTGAGTGATCATTGCACATAGTACATTGTATTAGTGAAAAGCTTGCTCAATACATTGAATCTAAGATTAAGATCAATCCCTTACTCCGGACCAACTGAAACTATGTTTGGATAACTAACCTTGAATTTCCCTCAAAGTCGTTATAAACCATAAATACATAGAATCTAAAACGAGATTTGAAGATTCTACATCTTACAAGTCCTGAAATGAAAGATTTTGATAAACTGGATCATATTGTAATCATATCATATATCATAAAGAGGATTTTACTCTCCACACATAAGGGAACTAAACAAACTCAGCAAGTGTTTTGCTTATTCAAAATAAGTCTAAATTCAAAATCAGAAGATCACAGGATAGGTTACAGATTAACACGTCCGGTTAACTATAAAGTCAATTAAATGCTTATTATACTTGTAACTGACATGATCAAACAAAAAGTGACTGCTAGGAAAGGGATAAGAGGGAAAAGGCATGTTAACAAACCAGTTTCTGCAGGTTCAGCAGTAGGTTTTGAAACTCTGGTTGCACGAACAGTTTGCTCTGCAGGGACATGGAAGGATGTTCTGGGAATACCAGAGTCAGTATCCTGCAGAATACGAAAGAGAATGATATTTTTTATTCTTAATCTTCAATGCTGCCAAAAATTACACACCTTTGATATTATATAACTCTAGACAAACCTGAAGTTTTCGATTATACCTGGCACCCATATTCCTCTTTGGGCGCCTGCTGGACATAATACAGGTTATAGCACAGATTAACAGTCGCTGCTATAGAAATAAAGAAGTGATACAGCAACTAAGCCTTCAAGAAAGGTGAGATATAATGCACCCCCACCTGGTGAAGAGCACAATACTTCCCGTAGAGATGCTAGGAAAAGCATATCAATCAATTTACTTAGGTTATACTAAATACTTATTTGAGAAATAAGATAAGTTGTGAATACTACTTCCCACATACCACGTGAGCTTACAGATAGCCTTTCTCTATCTCATCTTTGTAGAACGCCATTGGCTCAGACAATCTAATACCTCAAACAGCAGGCAAAAACTTTGGCTTGAGAAGATATTACCTGGGATTGCTTGATGAAGGTATTTTTGAGGCTGATTGATTAGTGCCAGGAGATTGAGAGTTCAAATTTAACTCTCCAGATGGAAGCCCAACTCGTTCAAGCTCACGCATTCTTGGCTCTCGATGTGTTGTCACATTCAGCCCCTGCCCAATAACAAAGTCTACAGGAGGAACAATTCCAGACCTATCTGGATACTGTCCTGACATTGGATTTGTAGCTGTTGCACGACTTTGTGGGAACTTTCCAACATCAGGTCTAGCCATGGGAGACAGACCAATGGTGGGTGACAGATTTGGGAGTGATGTATGAGGATTTTGTAGGAAATTCCCAATATCGGCAGTTGACAGGTTAGGAAATGGAGGCCATTGCAGGTAATTTCCAGCATCAGGTCGACCCGCAAAAGACGGAACAACAGCAGGTAACGGACTCGGAAGTGATGTCTGACGACTTTGCAGGAAATTTCCAATATTAGGTCTGGCCATGAAGGGCGGACCAACAGCAGGTGACAGGTTTAGAAGTGATGTCTGACGACTTTGCCGGAAATCTCCAATACCAGGCCTAGCCATTGAAGATGAACCAACATCAGTTCTCATATTAGGAAGCCTTGGGATGAGCATGGTATTGTTAGGATCAGCATTCTGCAGTGAGTTAGACACATCCACTGGCATCTTGGAACAAACATTTCCTGGCATACTTTCAAAATTTTGCTTTGCCTGCTGTGAAAACCATCTTTAGTGCTTGAACCTTGACAAAATCTTGACATATATAAAGTTAAAACAAATAAAACCTGGGAAAGGAGCTGCGTGGCTTCATCAGAATTCATGCCGGGCCTATTAGAGTAGGCTTCCCAAAAATTGGACCACCATTCGGACAGAAAACCATCTTCCTCGTCAAGTGCTGTGGAGGAGAAAGGAAGGAGGAAAAAAAATTGAAAAATCACATCATCTACTCTTCTCAGTGCTAAGATTAAGAATCAATGCAAGCAAATTCAATAAGACATTTCATGAATCATATTTCTCCGGTTAAATGATGCTGAAGGAGGTATAATTCGATCATAGAAGTTTAGAGATCACATGTGTGAATTAACCAAAACACTCAACAAAATTATCATGTACAGTAAGAAATAAAAACTAACAAAATTAGCAAATTAAGTTTAACATTCTCTGTTTCCAGAAACAGAGAATTCTCCCTCTAAGATACACTTTCTAACAATAGAAGCTTGTATTTACCCATCATAAAATCAGAGAAACATCAACTGATAAAAATAAAATCACTAAAACTCAATGGAACAGACAAAACCATTGTATTATAGATAAATTAATTTTCCGGAAATACGAAAAATCAGAAAAAATTTAATCCACAGATTCTTAATTGAAGCGATTGATAACAAATGTATCACAGTCATACCAACAGCATCTGTACAAACATCAGCCTCCTGAGCGAAAATCTGAGCAGTTGCACGCATGTTCTTTTTGCGCAAGTAATCGTAAATGTACTTGTCCAATCTGCAAAAATTGAGCCGAAAATCAACACAGGATCCTAAAATCAAAACCCTACACACCTTCTAAACCAAGAATTCACCAAAATTCAATAAATCCGTAATGAAAACCGAAACAACTCAACATTCGGTCTCGAACTCACATCTTCTGAGAATCGAAGCCTGACATGGCGTTCAATTGAGCTGCGAATCAAAACCAGGCTAGAAGCTGAGAACACCAAAAACACCGATTTTCTGATGAGAAACTGAAAAGGAAGAAAAAAAGAGAGAACCAGAAAATGAAGCGGTTGATTAGGAAGAGAAAGAAGAGTGAGATTTTAGAGAGTGGAGTGAGTGAGAATTGCAGTTGGCGGTGAAAGAAGTTGATGAAAACAGAGAATGGCCATGCAAAAGATGAAAGAAGAAGAAGATCCAACACTAACTGATACTAGTGTAGGTGTCAATATAACAAAAGCTAAATTGAAATTGAAATTAGACACGAAAAGAGTGAAGTCAGAAATAGTCTTTCAGATTTCTTTTTTTTCTCTCTATTAGAGAAGAGAAGAAAATAGAAGAAGGAAAATTATTAAAATTGAAATTGGAGAGAAAAAAGTTGGAGTAAGTGTTCTGAGATACGATCATTTACTAAAGCTCTCGTTTCTCAGCACAAGTTTTATGTAAAACTATTTAATTGATGACTTATCTTGAGATAAACTATCTAGTTGAAAAAGTAATTAATAATATAAAAATGTATATATTACTAATATTGATGTTTTTATATACTTTATTATTGATGTAGGTAATATCAAATGATTTTTTTAGTAAGATATCTGTAATTCTTTAGACTTTATAAGAAAGTAAGCAAAAGATAGTCTTTCATTAATTCTCTACTAATACAAAAGAAAAGGGAAAAATAAGTGCCTTATTAGTTGTTACTACAAAATTTGGTCATGGTATTAATATTCTGACTAATAAAGATAGATATTTATTTTTTACACTTACTGAAAAATTGAAGTATTAGTACGGGTTAAATGGAAAATCTTGAAAATTGGAGATTAATGCTAATGGCATCAATTGGCAAATGTGTAGAAAATATTATTATTTAGCCATTTATTCGCTTCAGGATATATAATAAGAATTTAAGTGTTATAATAATTTATAGTTAAAATTAAAGAGAGATGTAGAAAATATTACATAAATCTTTTACCTTTTATGATGATTTTGGTGTGTTACAACACTTGTAGACTGAAATAATTTTATGCATATTCACATCCTATGATATGCTACATTTTTAGACTATCTTTAAAGATTTAACAGCCTATACTGGGTGGAAATGGAGAAAAAATGGATGGATAATATAAACATACTTTATTAATCACAATTTTAAATTCTTAGTTTCTTTTTATTAGTTATCCAATACTCCTAATTTACTTCTTACCACAGATGTAAAACATGTATTTAATTACCAGTTACTTCTTTCAATCTCTTACATTTTTCATTCTTTCTCTCATATTCTTATCCAATTTTACAAATCTATTTAAGAGACACATTAGCACTATTTATCCAAAGGTAACATATATATAGTATCTTATGCTCTCCAGTAAAATATATATATGGTATCTTATTTTCGAAATGAGTGAAATATAACATAGTCACAAAACTCAGTGTTGGATTCACAAAATTTAAGCTTGGGATGGAGTTTAAAAAAAAAAAACCCAGATACAATAAGACACAGAATTGAATGGAGAGGTTCCTTTTAGGGATTAGCGATGTGCTTTTTGGTGAAAAAAGCAAGCAGTAATGGGAATGGGATAGCATGAAATTAGCGCCTTCTTTGAAGTGAAACGGACAAGCCATGAACAGATTTTGTCAAGCAATGGTTGAGAATCAAACAAATTGTCTTTAAATGTTTGTCTCATCTAATACACCATTACATTTATGACGTATCAACAAATACTAATTTGCATATCATTTTAATTCACAACAAATTATTTGGAAAAATACTACTTCATCACAAAAAACCGCATACATATATGACGTTTTTCCTGTTTTATGTGTGATCATATTTTGTACCTGCAAGGTCGCACTTAGTTTCTGCTGAATACTTTGGAACTATTTCGCTCTGATGGTTCTCAACAATGTGCATTCTTGAAGCTCGGATATGTGGTAAGAAGTCGGAGTTTTGTATGTTAGATCGGTAGAATTTCATGTTTGCGACGTGATATTAGGTGAACTATCTAGCCTGTTAAATCGCAAGTCTTTTATGTACATGCATAGCGAACTCTGAAATTTATAACTGATAAGTGGACGCGTATGAATATTTACTAAAACTTAGAGAATCATGGTATCTTTATCCGAAGCACATTATTGTAAGTTCACAGTTAAAGTAACTATTCTCACAATGTACAAACAAATTTCATAATCTACATACATACAGCAGGTACAACAAGCATTACAGTTCTCAGATTATCAGATACATGAGGGACATGTCTGTCTAAGTCTGTACTCAGTTTCTCATATAACTAGGACCCCTTATCTGAGAACCAGACTGCATTTGCCACTCTTTCTCCTTAAGATACTGTATAAGTGGCAGCTGATCAGAAGTCAGCTCCATGCCAACTCCACACACAAAAGGAAATGGTCTCTGGTAATCAACAAACATCTTATCCATGTTCTGCTCTTGTGCTCCATAAACAGGAGAGTTTGGGTACAGTTGCTGGGCTCTCCCCATATACACCATCGGACTTGAAACAAATCGGTTTCCCCATTGATCGCAGATATCGAAACTGCTAACCTCATTTGACTGTACATTCCCATAGCTCAGATCATTGAAGGGAACCGGAGATGTGCGATTACTGGCATTGGCGACATTTTGACTGGTCCGGTAGTGATATAGCCATTCGGAGGAACTCATTCCGGAGAACGGAGGGTATCCGTCAACTAGACCTGAAACTCCAGGAAGGAAGCCAGTCGGGGGACGGAGATTTGGATAGGAATTGAGGAGATTTGGATAGGAACTAATAGGCGCTGCGCCCAGTATACCATCTGCTTCAGTTCTTGTACTGCTCTTGTATTCTGGGAAAATTGATGAATTTTCACTCAACCAACTGGCATCCTCGGGTAAAGAAGGTGCAGAAGGTATTGGAGTAACATAAGGGGGAGAGCTTTGACTTGATGCCGGAATATGATCTATCAGGGGCTTGGAGTCCTTAAATTCGTTAACTGATAGCTGGGAGAAGGATGTCGAAGCTATCTCATCAATTGGGCTTAGCTTTTGTTTATTGAAGTTCTGAACTTTCTCCCTTCCAATTTCTTGTCCAAGGACCCAAGCACTGAGGGAAGGAGGTCCTGACTTGTTTTGTCCTGGATCAGGTGTAGTGGTGCAGAAACTGAACGAGTCCACATCTGTGGACCGTCCAATGGATAGTGAAGTGGTACGTCGCAAAATTTCATCATGACAGGGTTGTATCTCTGTACCTTCGGAGCAAAGCGGATCACTATGATCTTTCGTAAGATAAAGTGGAGCTGAGTTACGCCTGGTAATCGGCTTAAAAAGGATCACTTCTTCCTCGTCTATTGTCGGTTCTCGTTTTGGACCTGAATCATGTTCAACTCCCTCATCCAACGAGCTTTTTCCTTTTTCCCCTGTCACAGAATCAAACTCTCTTATAGCCTTATTAGAAGAGATCTTCTTGAACCTGTTGACAATTTTCCCCGCTGCACAAACTATGCGATGGAAACGAAATTCATTACCACTTCTTAAATCCCCAAAACAATCCGGACGAGTCGTGAAATCCAAATTTTGGTGTAAATGAGCCAAAGGGGCAAATCCTATCAATTCATAATCTTCCCAAAGAGCAGTGTCCTCTGATGCTACTCCTATCCTACTTTGATCGAGACAGTCCAAGAGACTAACCAAGGTCTGTATAAAGTAAGATTTGGAATTCAGAACCCTTTCATCAGTACCATGTGGTTCTGCTGCATCAATTGCTCCAACTAGCCACTCTACGAACACAGATAAAGCTGGTAAAAGTGGACAAAAAACTTTAGGAATATCCCTCGTGCATCTCTCTGTAACACGACCCATGCATATGAATATAGCAGCATATGCTAATGGTGCAAATGAAGCCTGTGAACTGTCATTTTCTGCTGTGTCGTCTCTTTTTGGGTTCTTTGTCAGACTATGAGCAATGTAGATGAATATGGAAACGAGTTGAAGAGCACGGTAAGGGCCTTTTCTGGACGAACCCATGTACTTGTAAGATTCTAATGCTGCAGTGAGTTCTGTATTGTCAAGTGTCAACAAAGCTTCCAAATAATGCAACACAGTAGCCAGAGCACATTGAAATCCCTCCAAACTGCATCACATGAGAAAAATCCGGCCCACATATGAACACATTTAGGAAGTACTTGCTATTTATTATTCAATGCCAAATAATGAAAATGACAATAATATAACTTCTCCAAAAAAAAATGACAATCATATAGTAAATGTTTGAAGTGCGTCAACTAGTTAATGCACTAGTTCTCCAAGGAGCGTGATAACAACTCAACATACCTTGACCTGGTTAAAAGGAAGCCTACAGTTCTGACAAGAATGGGCCATAATTCAGAAACATTCTTCGGGTTATGTACTTCATCAGTACAAGAAGAATGATTCTCTTCAGGAGATCTATCCCGCAACAAGATTCTGTTAGATGGGTTTGAGAAGTCAATATGCATCTGGCTAGAAAGTTCTTTTACAGGAGTTGAACTGCTCTGTGAATTCACAAGAGATAGCAAAAAAAGTGTAACCAAGATCAATTAAGAACTCATTTCAAATTAAGAATTTCAAAATGACTCGCTCGAGAAGAAACATACAAAGAATGACTGTAAACAGCTTTACCTCTTCCAAAATCAACATTAGATTTCTCCACGCATCAGGGAAAGGCTCCTTGACCTCAACACTCCTTATGAGATGGTACAGTGCAAGAAATTTATCGGCAACGAATGTAGCCAATAAAGCCAACTGCAGATGTATATATGCTCAATGTTCTATATTCAGACCTTGTAAGCTAATCCAGAACAATCAGTCCAGTATTTGACTCTTGGGAGCACTACAGAAACTATTTAATATGTGGAATCCAAAAATAGAATAGTCTTCCATATTCTCAGAGAAACTAGAGTAGTTGAATTTGTCTTACACATCAGTTAGCAATTATAATTTGTCAGTGAAAAATGCTTTCATATAAAAGGACGGACTGTGAAGTGACATTCTTATCAGTGTACATACAATGACCAATCACAGAAAGTTATCATTTAACAGTGTACCTGATTATGAGGATTTCCACCATCCGGCCATGTTCGTGCTGCTTCTATGTAGTACTTTCCCGCAGTCGACCAATCACAGTCATTGGGTTTCTTGACACCCTCAACATACCGAGCAATATCACCAAGACAAATTAACAAGCGATGGCAAGTATAGTGACATGCATGTCGTCTTGTTAACTCGATATTTAATGAGCTATCACTCCGAACTTTTAGGAAGATTTCAACAGGAAGTCCATAACTTTTCCTGAGTTTGATAATCAAATTGCCATAGAAGTCAGTTGCTTCAGATAGAAAAGACTTGAATCTTTTGAACACGTGGTCAGTTTTGCTCACTGATTCAACGTTGTCAGATAGAGTATCATTCTTTTTACACAATAGTTGCCTAATTGCTTTCCGATACTCATCAATGAGCATATAATGCACTTTCCACAGGTGAAATTCGGCTTCTTGAAGTTCCAGTATCTCAGTACTACTCATAAGAATATTCTCATATCCAGTCCTGATCTTATGGTATAAACCAAAGAACTCCCCGTGTAAAATATCATTCGAGCAGATCACTGACATCAACTGTTTCTCGGTATTACTAACCTACATTACAAGATTTTATTCACTTTTAGCTGGTAGCGATATTAAAGAAACTAACAGCTCATATGAATCGAAGCATTACCTCAAGTAAAGAATTTTTACGTTCCATCATTGACAGCTAGCTAACAAACAACTTCAAAAGGCACGCTCCAAGCACTTTATGGCGCGAATCATTATCTGCTCAATCATATGATTCAGCAAACAAACACGTTTCCGTCCTGCAAATAGCGCAATGGAAATATAACTTTCTGAAGGAAACCAACAAAACACATATAAGAAACTTCGATTTCCATCTGCTATGTCAATGCCACTTGCTCTGCCCCTGCTTGCACCCAAATCAGGTGCCTGAGCAAGATTGCCATAATTCAATCCTGTCGAAGCAATACCGATTACCGAGTACTTTTGTTGCTTAAACTAACATAACCCAGTTATGATATGATCTAATTTGGAAGCTTAAGTAAAAGGGTCCCAAATTGCAGCTAGCCCTAACTCCTAAAGGTATAAACATAAACAAACACAAGGAATGGAAACAAATGATTGCATACGAGTTGACCTTAATCATCACTATAACCAAACACTAGAATTCCAAACCTGAAATAAATGCACAATCTAGAAAATTCCAGTTAAAATACAACCAAGCTTAATTCTATAACTGCAAAAATTAAAATCAATAGAATAGAAAAGGAAACGCAAAGACAATGATTGAGAAACCGTACAAGCATCTAAAAATACTTAATTTACTCAATCAATGAATCAAACACCTTGATCGAACAAGAATCACCTTTCTTCTGCAATCGTTCACATAATAAGCAATAAGAAGCATATCAAGGTGGCATGATTATACGTTACCTGAAGAAACTTGCAGAGACAGACACTGGAAAGTAAACACTCGGAAAAATATCAGCCAGCAGCAACAAATTGAGAGAGATTTCTAGAGAGAGAAGAGAGTAGCAAGTAAGGACATATGATAGGAGACTACTGTTTTCTAGTCTTAGTTTAAAATGGTGTGAAATGGACAATTGGGAAGAAGATGAGAGTGTTCTTTCCGTTAAAAAAAACCATTTCTGATTTCAAGAAAGATTTTTAGCTAGCCTTGCCCCTTTCATCCTGGTAGAGCAGTTTTATATTAGAATGCGATAAAAGTGACCTTGTCCTCAAATAGTACGGCAATTTTCATAAACATCACAAATCAAACAAATGTCCCTTGCATTTCAAGCTAAACCCTCCCTATAAAGAACTAATATATCTTCTCTAATCACTTTTGGTCTTTATATAAATAGTATTGGTAGGTACACCGTTGTGTTATGTGATGTAATTGGTCCGACCCCGTCGTCCGGAGTTGAGTTAGTAAAGTTGGTCGATCTGGTGGTTGAATAGTGAAACTTCTCCAACGCAGTGATGGGATTCACTTGGGCATGGTCGGAGAGGGTTTGAGCATGTTTTCAAGAGTATGCATATCATGTTTTCGTTACCGCCTAATAGAGCGGAAAGTATTTTGAATTTACGAGAACCTTATCTCCTCAAAACATCTGTATATACTCTATTGGCGCAATTACGAAAAAGTATTTAATACATCTCAATTTCGTTATTTGACATCATAATATTGACACTCTCCTTAATAGTTAACTCAAATCTTGAACAATCGACCATCACATGCAAAGTGTAGCTTCCTTCCATTATCTTAACGTGTGCTCGTATAATATTGGACAAATACTCTGTTTCAAAAATAATTTATTATTTTATCATTTTTTATATGTCTCCCGATTTTTCATTTTTATTGTTGTAAACCACTATTTTAACTTTATCATTAAATATATCAAAAATTAAACACACTAATATTTACTGTATTTTATTCTAATTTTAAAAAACTTATTATTTAAAAGTATTTTATTTTATCAATTGTAAAAGTAAACGAAGATCCATATCCGCATCAAATTAAAACAAGTGGATTCATGTGGAATAAATAAGACGAGACATCAATTATATGTTGAAAAGTTTAGTGTGTACTATGTGTCATCTATGATGAGAGGGTGGACGCACCTAAGATGACTAGATTTATCTTACCGGACGTGACAATGGATTTTAAATCCTTTAATCTGATCAACAATTCAACTTGATAATAAGATTCAGAATACTAGTCCAAATTATTCTGAGTCTGAGTAGAGTAGTAGTAGTTGACCCACCTCTGTTTAATATTAAAAAGAAAGAAAAAATATAAGTTCATAATGCTACCATAATTCTTAGCATCTTTTTCCTAGTAAAAGTTTCATAGATGTCAAATATATCGCATCAAATGCCTAAGCCGGTACCGGTATGTTATACCGTTGAAGCGGATTTCTCTCTATTTAAATTAAATATTTTATACACAAAAAAATTAATTTTAATAAAAAAGACCACTCAAATTCTATACTAATTAATAGTTAGCTCTTAATTAGAAATTGCTAGAGGTTTCACATCAATAATTTAGTCGGAGCAAAAAAATTTCATATAAAACGTTAATTTAATATGTACGATGTGTATACCATTTTAGATAGTGTAACATTTTATTTGAATTATTCAATGAACCCTACATTTGTGAGTCTGACTAAAGTAGTAGTAGTAGGGTGGAGGGTGTTGCTATTAGTGAGGTCACAATTCGGTTCATGATTAATTCTTAAACTTCTTGTCACTTGTCGGATTGAGAGTATAAGGTGGAGGGGTGTCACTAGTATAACTTAATGGGTTCGGAGTGTATATGTGGTGCTAGTCATTACCGTTGTCGTGTTGGACGTGTCCGTACATTATTCAATATCGACCTCGAGTCGTGAGGGTTGATGGATGAATGAATATTCCAAATCAACATGCACAAAAGTACGGATTTCGATAAAATATACACTGTCATTTTTTGGTGAACTTACAAATCATGGTGATCGCATCCGTTTCTGAGAGTGGAAGATATAGCTTTGGTTGGTTTTAATATTTATGGCATACCTTGATTACTATTTATTGGTTTGGTTTTCTTTATTGTAATTTCGGGTAGAAGTTTAGAGTTTGGGTTTAGATCTTTATACGTGGTGTGGATGTTTTGGTTCGGACGATTCTTTTCCTTTTTAATTGTTTTTCCAGAAGATCTCTTGTGTTCTTGATTTTTTAATAAAATATTATCGTTTAAAAAAAATGAACTCGGAACTATAAAGTAAACATTAAATTATATAAGTCAAAGTTCAAATTCGATTTGGATATCACTATAACTTTGTGTCCAATTGCATGGAGGGATTAAAACATGTCAAATCATGCATTGTACACCGCAACGAAATGCAATAAAGGTCAAGCACGGAACGGGCCACTATACAATATGGTTGGTGACTTGGTGTTATGTTCTTGATTAGTAGTAGAGAAAATTCAATTAGTTAGTACCTATCTGGAAATAAAATTAATTTCGTGTTAAAATCTCAGTCGTCGGTATGCAGATTGCAGAAATTATGGTTTCTGGTTGGTGGCAATTATTGGTTGATTGTTTTAATTGAATTTATACTAGTTCTTTGGATATATGGCGAAAGCGTAAGTTTGAGTAGAATTCCAAACTTGTCAAGAAAATAGAGGCATACATGTCAAAATATATAATTTAAATAAAACAACATGTGTTTAAAATATAATATCTACATGTATGTTAATATGTTATGTAAAATGGTGATAAATGATACATACTTGTGACTACTACAATATTATTAGGAATAAAAAATTTTATAAGTATTATCTAAGCGAAATATAAATTGCAAACTAAATAAAAAACGTTAATTGTAAGATATATTATAAAGCGAAAGGTACAATATCTTAAGATTTTAGGGGCTGATTGGCATGCGACTTAAATGTCCCAATTTAAATGTCTGAATAGTGATCGGAATTGTAGTGGGATTGTTAAAATTGTGTATAGAATTGTAATTGGATAGGGTAATATAAGTTTGTTATATAGGTAGAGAAAAATGTTGCTACTGTAGAGTCATTTCAATTTTCGACATTTAAATGTCATAACAAACACAAAATCTCCAAATATATTTTAATGGGTATTTGAATGATTTTCCATTTAGGCCCTTAAAGATATTTAGTTTGTGTACATCACACTTAGTCTGACTTAAATTTTAAAAACGACTTTTGGAAGAAATTTAGAGCTACAAGCAAACATCAGTCAAGATTTTATGGTATTATATATTCTTCTGATTATGATGTTTCATCTAGCATTACATATATGTTGTCCTGTATTTAATACTACAAATATGTGGGGTGTAAGGTGTCAACAATGACATAATATGTCCGACGTTATATATCTGCACAGGATTAATTAAACCTAGCAGTTCAGCTATTAAACATAATCTTAAAAGCCTTATTTTTCAAATGGACATTCTTCTGCTTTTCTATATCAATCCAAGGACCTGATCAATGTGTGATTGCCCTTGTGTCACAAGTAGAAAAGGTATTGTTTACAAGGTGGCGAACGGATCACCGAGGAATACATGCAAAATGATTAGTTTTTCCGGTGTTAGAATCTTACATACTCATTGGGAGAGTGTATCGAGATTGAAGTTAAGAATAGATGACGTGCATATTTTTTTATTGAAACCTTGTATATATAGTTAGTAAGATACTAGCGTAACGCGAGTGAAATAGGATTTTGTATTTTAATTGAGCGTAAATTGGGCCTAAGTCTTGCTAAAAGTGTCGAACTTGGTCTTCTACAGTTCTATCAATTCGATTTGGTTCTCTTGATAGTAAATTACTAAATCGCTACGTGACATATTATACTGTATCAGGATAAATGGTCAAACGGTATCAACGAGGATCGGATTGCCAACTCCCCCTATTTGCCATGTTCTTAGTAGCCTAGTAGGATTGAATAATGGGCTGTGCCAGCGACTGTGCCCTCTCCAAGAAATCAGCCCAGAGCCTTAGACCAGCCCAAGCATGGATTCTAAACCACTTCTAGGAAATCAAAAATTTGATCAATTGCACATTCATTTTGCCAATTACACACTACAGTTTTAAAGAGGACAGGTTAGGATAATCAATATACAACTTGAAGTCCACCGTAATAATTTGTTTGGCTTCACCAATAAATGTATTTGAACTCGTCGCAAAGAACAAAAACAAATTTTAATGTTTCTGCGTGAGTGAACATCCTATTATCTCAGGCCAATTTTGTGGTCCAACATTCAGTGGGCCTAACACATGTGCAAGCTGGGCTTCGCAAGTCAAGCTTTGGATCCGATAAATAACATTACGTTCGGAATAACTTTTTATAAAATTTTCATAAAAAATTGTCGACATATATTAGAGGGATGGATAGTAATTGAAAATGTTAAAGTTTACCATTACATAATTCACCCCTAAAAGTAACTTTTACTACAATCAAAGGAAAATTTATCATTTAGACTTCCATCTAATCTCTCAAAATTCCAACTTTGTATAAATCACTCACCTATTCTTCGGAATTATATATGGTGTATTCCTGAGTTGTTTTCATCTCTCGACTCTCGCTACTGTGAAGTTTTAGTGCATCATTCGGAGAAGACTTCCTTCCTTTGCAATTAAGGGGCCCCAAAACCAAACTCGAAGAAAGGAAATTGAAGGTTGGCCTATTAATATTGTTCAGTTGCTCTGGGCCCATTATATCACGGTTACCCGCCTTCCTCCCATACATTTAAACTCTTGCCACTTGCAAATTTTTGTCGTCTGATTAACTGAAGTTACATAATTTAATATTTGGTTCGATTCATTTTTAAAATATACTTCATCTGTCCAAATATAAACAATAGTTTATTTTGAATTGATATTTGAAAAAGTTTGGAACATATTTAATTTGTCAAACAAAAAATATGTAGAGAGTTAGGATACTTATTCAAATCATCAAATAGATGAAATGAAGAACGATAAAAACATTTTAGGATGAAAGAGTAATTTGAAAATGGTAAACATAACATTTGCAACATCACCACCACAATATCCCTAAAGATTTTCAGAACATGGAAAACCTACAACATAAGTTTTGAGGCATGTATGGAATTATCTCTATTGAAAATGGATGTAATTGGACATTTACAGGAGTTTCAGGTCCAAAAATGCTACAACGACGAATAATGGTCATCTTGTAACAACTTTGCTCACCCTTGCGGGCTTAGTTGATATCTTTCCTCAGTATCATCCCCGACCGATTTCTTTCACCGAACGAGACTTTAGTCTGAAAAACTTTTAACTCCTC
Source organism: Plantago elongata (assembly GCA_036897095.1). Lineage (NCBI taxonomy): Eukaryota > Viridiplantae > Streptophyta > Magnoliopsida > Lamiales > Plantaginaceae > Plantago > Plantago elongata. Next base: position 5,251 of record JAYMSP010001637.1, on the reverse strand, counting down.
TCCGAAGCATAAATTTAACACCTGAAATAAACAGATCGAACAGTTCTGAAATTATTGAAATCATTTCATATGATGACATGAACTTGTTGAAAATAAGTGAGTACATTTAACAAGTGTCAAATTCAAATCAACTTCAAACCTAAGAGTACTCAAATTGAATGCTACAGCAGAAATGTACCTAGATGACCATAAATAAGCATCCATAAGAGCAAGTAGCTAGCCGTTGTACAGAGCATTTACAGAGATGAAGAAAGAAAGAAAAAGTGCGGCAACCAACTTAAGAGTATCCAAGGATTATATATTATTATAAAATTTACATGTTTCCAAGGATTATACCTACAAGAGATAAAATAAACAATGCAATCAAGGACATGCCAGGATTTGAAATTCGGAGGAGGCCAAATCAGACGAACTCTTAAATTATCAAAAATATTACATGTAAAAATTTATTTTCTTCATTTCCCAATTGATCAAATATTAACAAAACCGTAACCGTTCATGGGGTTATGGCTAAGGTTAAAGGGCTAAATACAAGCTAGCTCCGTTGGTCTATCGAGTAAGCATCTAGTGCACATCTTTACAAATCACCAAGTTCGACATACATCTCAAACATATAAACTCGACTGCTATAGTAATTTGTTTACATAAATAGATTGAAAGTGGTCATTGTTTCAAAGTTGCATTGTGGGAATATAGCTTTTGAATGTGCCATATTATGTGCCACTATGAAGAATTAAAAGTCCTTTACTATTAATATGTTACTATCATTGTTTGTTAGGAATGTGAGGAGGAAGAAAAGAAAGGGAAAGGAAAGTGGTAGGATAGAAAATGTCCCACAAAGAATGGGATAATACAAAGAAATGTGACAAGAGGTTGGGTACAAACTACAAAGAAGCATACAACAACACAAGTAGTAGTACATAGTAAACCTCGTGGCCAGGCCCATCTATTGTCTTGTTCTCCTCAATCTCAATCTATGAAAAGAGAAGAGTCAACACAAACTCACTCTATTTATCAACAATTCAACACAAGAAGAAGAAGAAGAAGATTCCTTTCCTTCTTTTCTTTCTTGTTTACTCTTCTTCCATTGACAGCTAAATCTCACTGTTCTACCCATATTCCTTTATCCCCCATAAAACAAATATCCCACTACTTTTTTAAGTAAACATAACATAATTATTATCTCATCTCCTATTACTCATTCAATTGACCATTAATCAAGAAATCAATGAAAAAGCCTATCCCATCAATTTCATATTCCAGTTTGCCAATTACAAATAGACATTTCAGATTATATAATAAAAACAGCAATTTGACTTTCCCCAATCATATTCATTCTCAACTCAAATCATATACTCCATCTTTCTAGTTCTCTTACATCATCATCATCATCATCATACATTCATTTCAAACTAAGACTAAAAAAAGAAATTTTGAAAACTCACGAATTAGCAGCCGCACTAGACGAAGACGACTGTTCAGCCGCTCTAGGAGAAGTCAGAGGAAACAGGGTCAAAAGTCGGGGCTCCGCTTCGGTTCTTGGAGACGGGTGTAAATAGAATCCCTTTTCTTGGATCGCCTTTTCTTCTTCTGCCACGGAATTCAAGTTGCTACCGTTATTGGTATTGCTACCGTTTCGGGTCAGCCCACGGTTAAACGGGTCGTGTATAAGTGGAGTGACCGGGCTGAGCACAAGTGACGGAAAGTCAAGAATACTCGGCGAGAGAATCTCGGACGAGCCGATGACGAAACCGGGTCTATTGTTGACCAACCCGGGTCCCAGTGGACTGATTTGGAAGCTTTTGAAGCTGTTTCTGCGCTCGTAGAGCCTGGAACCGGACTTTTCCTTCTTCGGACCGGACTTGATAGGCGGGATCGAGGAACGAGCCGAGTCGGGTCGAGCAGCGACACGGACAGTTTCAGCTGAGCCGGTCAGCATTTGGACGACTTGTTTGAAGGAAGAGGAGTCGGCTTGGACGAAAGTGGTCGGGTACGGGCTGTTGGGTTCGGATCTGGTGATGGGCGGCAGAGGGTGGTGGCTCTGGTGGCCATTGGCGGCGATGGGCGGAGTTCTTGGAGATGGGTTTTGGTTTTCTTGGAATTTGGGAGAGCTCATCACCATTGTTGTTGTTTTGTTTGGTGAATAAGAAGGAGAAGAAGAGTGTGATTATAATACTTTCAAAATGGCTGATGATGAGTTTTCTTTCTTTCTCTACAGAGAGAAAGAGAAGGGGAGAGAGATTATTGCATTGCTAGATTTTTGCAGAGTACTTGTGAATTTCTTTTGGTTTGGTAAGAAAATGGTTTTTTGTTGTACTGGTGAGGGAAAACCAACATCACTATATATATATATACGTGTGAAATTCAGCTGCGCTGTGCCATTTTTAATAACCTGCAATTTACAATTACTTTAATATTCACATTTTCAAAAGGAGGAAGTTTTAATAAAAGGTACTTTAATAGAATGGGGATTTATGTAATTGTTGACTTTTAAAAGGATTTTATGACATTATTTATAGAGTTTCTACACATTTTTAGGGAAGAAATAAAGCTGTTTTTGCTTTGAATTCAACCAAAGGTTTAAGCTAATAGTCAGCAAAATATATGGTAGACTAATTATTACAGATAAAGTAAGACCACAGATATATCTGGATATTAAACTCATCATTCCATGTTTTGGGAAAAAGAAAGTCATACTTTAAAATGGACATGAATTCATAAATAACGGTCAATATTAGGATGATTTTATTTGACTTTCCAAGTAAATTAAGGGGGTAAAATAATTATGGTTACTTAAAATATTTACCCATACTAATTATATGTGAAGACTACATACTAAAGGCTTTTGGGTAATATGACCAGTAATATAATTTAAAAGGGAACTTAGACCTTCAAAATAATATGGTTTGTTTATACTAGTGTTTCTCTGTTCGGTAAATGTAAAAAAGTAGTATGTGTTATAATTATAATATTTAATAACATATATTTGGTTTGATGTCCAATTTACTAATATATGCTCAAAACAATACTATATTTCCTTTTCGTATATATTTATAGATTACTTTTTCAGGTGATAACTTCAGCACACAAATCAACACATGTTATTTTTTTCGTATTTCATTTTATTTTTTTCCGTGTGTATATAAGAATTTTTCTGATTGGTTATCTATCTACGATTATTCTATATTGAGAATAGTGAAATAAAATTTTTATTGCTGAATTTTAAATTAGAGAAGTGTACCCTATTCATGTAAGTAGAGCATCGCAATTCATATAATCACATATTGAAGGATTATATTAAAACCTTCTTAAGTTGTGCGATGTTTTCTTTGTGTGTGTAAGATCTAACTGTCAATTATATTGGCTCTTAAATTTGTTCTGCACTAATAACAGCTCCAAAGTACCAATTAACTACGTGCCCATTAACATCTTACGCAATTACTCATTAACTCCACCGATTAACACATAATTTATTTTACCATCCCTTATGCAAGCATCTAGAAACTTTCTAATTGATATTTAATTATACTAAATTGATTAATTTCAAACACAGTCAATTTATTATTTTGCATTAATATTTTAAATAAAATTATATAATTTTTATATAAATAATAAAATTATAATTGAATTATTTAAATTCAAAATCTATCCTGAAAATGAATGTAGTATGTTCACAATTCAAATTGACAAAGAAATCTAAAATCAAAACTCCATTCTGGACAATTGCATCTGGGTAAACTAGAAAGTAAATCTACTCGTGTTTTACATTGTCCGAAGCTCAATAATATACCTCGAGACTCGACAAAAGTGAGTGCACACGATCCAGTAGAGGGGGTACGAGAAGGCCAGATGTCGCAACCTTATTGGCGATCATATTGTATTTTGCAAAGCGGGAGACGGTGGGGTACAAAATACTGAAAGCAGAGGATAAAATGTCAAACAAAGTTCCACGATAAAGAGCATTGACCTCAAGGGCCCTATAATGTTGACCATTACGCAACTCGATGTATCATTATGTTGCACTAATCCACACCTTTCTTTTCATTACTCAATAAACCATCATTAATCCTAAGCCACAGACTAACAACAAGTCCACAACTACAACATATATAACCTCTGGCTCACAGGCTAGTACACGATTTATACCTTAGTACTGATTTCCGAAACAAAAACAAAGTCGTAACCGTGTACGTTTACATCAAAACCACATTAAATTCAATTCATATTAATTAATTTTAATTTCAATTCATTCATTTTAATTTCGCTTAGTTATTCAGTTCTTGCGAAGATAACATAATTCGAATTGGAAAGTTGATTTTTTAAAAACTTTATTTCAATCTTCGATCTCTAATTTTTCTTACAAACATTTTTATAAATATGCTTTATTTTTCAGTTATAACCTCTATAAGTTATAAGAAGAGTATGTGGTAACGAAATCCTATACGAATTTTAAATAGACGGAAATCATTTAAATTGGATATAGTCCAGTTCGTAGCAATGGTCCCAGACCATGTTCCCAACTCTATAAGTCAATCGCATCAACATTCGTGACAACTGATTTGTGCAAGTTCCTGATTGAACAATATGGTGATCAATTTGTGTTATTCTTCGAATATATGTTAATTTGGTGCAAAAAGGAAGCTATGAGAGATCTTTTAAAAAACTTATGGGTATAGAATAATTTCCAAAAACTAATTATAAAACCTTAGTGAATTAAGGATCGCTCATTGTGCTGGGCTGACATTACATGCATTTTCTAATGACTTGTCTTTACTTTTAGGTTCGATGCCACAAAAAAGAATCAGATTACTACTCCTTCGATCTCTTGTTTGCAAATGAACCTGGCTAGTGTTCAAGTTGAGGATCATTACGTGGCTGTTTGGATTGATATTTGAGTGGGCATTTTGATGGATTTTGGTGAAAATTGTGTTTGAATGAACATTTGAGTGGAGTATTTTAAGTGTATTTTAGGCCAAATCACTGTTCATCGAGTCAAATGGAGTATATTCAAATCCCCATCCAAACACCCCCTACATATCTCTTGTGTTAATGTAATTCTTCATATTTCATATGTGATTTTAAATACTCGTTAGCTCTAGGTAGAAAATGAGATGTTCGACACACAGTTCTCACTTCTCAACCACTTATAAACTATAATTCAATGACCTTATTTGTACACTTGACGAGATCAATTTCTACATGATTATTTAGCTGATTTGAAATTGGGATATATATATATATATATATATAT
>JAYMSP010001636.1:0-30098 GCA_036897095.1 Plantago elongata | reverse complement strand
GTACTCGCCAAGATTATGAATTGTTGCATAACACTACACAACATGATAGTTGAGGATGAGCGCCACAAATACCTGAATTATGACGAAGAAATTGAAGAGTTCGAAAAAGATACCCGTGAGCATGCATCGGAGGTCATTGCTGGAGTTCGTACGTCGGGCACCGTCTGTAATAAATACTATCTCGGAGTACATGGCCAATTCACGACGTCTGCGTAGTGGAATCACCCACAACCAACTAACAAACGATTTAATGGAACATGTTTGGAGGCTGCATTGAAGATGAGTCTTCTCCAGTCGGGGCTGTGTGTTTATTTATTTTCGATGTTGTGTGTTGTCTCTTTGTTTCATTTTATCTTCGTACGATTTTCATTTCCCGCAATATGTTGTAATATATTCCTCGTTTGTGAAATGCAGTTTCATTAATGTGAACTTCTAATAAACAATTTTATGATATGGAATTTTAAAAAAAATGACGTGGCGACGACGACGCGCCACAACTGGAGCAAAAACGACGACGACGCGCCGTCGGGCCGTCACCATTGTGGATGGTCTTAGGCTTCTACTATCAAATATAGCATCCATTAATTTCCCAATTTCACCATTCAAAGAACCCTAACCTCTCTTTCCCAATTCTACCATCTCTCTGTTGATACGTGCAATTGATGTTGTTGGCATTATTCTATAACTAAGATGTTTGGTATTTATCATTGTGAGAAATACGAATTAGTATAATACTGAGGCATGATTGATAACCGATTCAATATTAGAACTTACTCAGTGTTCTTGTCTATATCAATGTATATGAATGGGGTTTCTTTACCCTTTTCCCTTAAAGTTATACCAGCTTAACAAATTCTGTAGAATTGTAAATCTACAATGCAGGCACGGACACATGTTAGTGCAAGGGGCAGCAATTGTTGCCCCTTAAATTTTAATATGAAATTACTATAATACCTCTAGGTTTAATATAATTAATAAAAAAAAATTATTTACAAAATACTTACCTGTAAAAGGAATTTTTCTACAAATTACAAAGAACTAGATCTCTTATCTATTTAGAAATTCTAAAACTAGTCTAATTTTGAATCAAAAACCTATAAAACACAAAGCAAGAGAACAAATAGTAGAAACATCAAACAATCAATGCTCGGAACTCACAAACTCTTCGGACTTCGGCAACAAGAACACAAGAAGCATCTGCAAAATTGGTAAGAAATTCTTAAATTCGAATCTCTACACAATTGAAAAATAGAGAAACCCCTAAAAATTGAATTCACATACATTTACCTCTCGATCTCCTTCGATCTACATAATTTAGATAATTGAAACCAAAACGATATGTGTTGACTTGCTTGTGAGTTGGTGAGAAACTGAGATGGATTATGATTTTTGAATTTTGGATTGTGAGAATGAAATTGAAGGAAGAAATAATGGCTCTGTGTAAGTTGAGAAATTGAGAAAGAAGAGTGTAACGAGAAACTGAGAAAGAAGAGTGTACTACGTACAAGTTGATTTGTGATGTTAGTAATAGTACAACTGTATATCAGTACTAATCTATAGTATAATTAAATTAGTATAGTTAAAGAGACCTTTTCTTCTTTATTAAGGGTTACTAAGTACTTACACATTCTCTAAGATATACAAAAGTATACACTGAGCGCCTCTCTTAAAGAGTATATATTATTAATACTATAATTCATTAATACTAATATAATAGAAGGAGGAATACATCTTGCTCTTATATAAGTGAAGCACTGAAAGAGATACTTATGGAGTCACTTGATTTAGTAACATAAGGTATGCACTTTATACACATTGCTCTTTGTTAAGGGGATGTATTCTCTCCCTTATGTCTTAAGTATTTAGAAACAATTTATTCCAGTGTATATTTGGTGATGAACGGATGAATGATCTCGTGGTTTATCTTGAAAGGGATATATTCAAAGGTGTATCAAACGAAGTTATCATTCAAAAATTTCAAAGTATGGCGAATCGTCGGGGTCAATTATAGAATAAATTTTATATTTTATATGTAAGATTTTTTTTTTATTATAAATTATAAATCTCGCTACTCCCGACCAAATTTTATGAGTCCGTCTCTGCTACAATGTATTACGTTGATTAGCTTCAACTAATTTTTTTAATTACTATTACATATGTTATTATCTATTTTTATTTTTTATTAATAAATGTTATATAAGTTATTATAATTTAATATTATATCTTAAGGGGATTATAGTCAATTTGTATTTTGTGAGAATTTTTAATTGTCTAAAACATAAATTATCATCAATCATACTCAAAATCATAAATAAAATGAATGGATCGAATTGAATTAATTGTCATGTGTCACTTATATAATGAAGACCTATGTTCAAGTCGGTGCGAAGTCGATCTAAGAATATAAAATTCCATGTCAGTTGGATCTTCTAATTTACATGAATCTTTCCAGTTTTCACCATGCATTGGGATCTAAAGCGAAAAAAGAGATAATGAAAACAAAGACCATCAATATATTGTTGAGGCGCAAGAAAGAAAGCTAAAAGCGAAGATTCATTGTTGATGATTATTACTATTGTGTATCATAATCTTGATCGTTACAAAGATGCAATCATGCAAACATTAAATTAAAGAGCCACAACCTTCGTTGGAAAAAGTCTTTCTTGAACACAGTACAAGAATTCTTCCTGGACTTTGTGATCAAGAATTGGTCCCTGTCACACCAGGCAACAAGTTTGATTGTTTGAATGGCTATACTCTTCCGCGACATGTAGCATTCGCTGGAGGTTATACATGCACCCCACCAAAAAGTGTACAACAAATGTCGATGAATCTACAGTCTTGATTGATGTTTTTCTGGCTGTGAACTCTTCTTCACTTGTCGTGTTCTTTGGATAAAATCACAGGTGAATTTGAATCAATATCCCTAAAGGCCTAAGTTTGAAAGAAGCTGACGCCATCTTGGAGTTTCCTCATCAAAGATGTAGGTCAGGGGTTTTATGAGAACCCCACTACCTCCTATCTGAAAAATTGACACGACAAGAGCCAGCAGTTCGTTATATGGGTTATGTAGAGGTTCGGAGAATTTACAGGCATAAGCAACAAGAAATTCAACACATTTGGGACTCACTAGTCACCACTCACTAGCCAAATTGCTTGAAAACGAGACACAAATACATAGAATGTACAGTATATGCAAATAACATAATGATCTTACATGAGAAGCCGATACTATAGATTTAATAATTATCTTGATTAGTATGTTTAGGAATTTGAGTTAACTAGAAAGAAGTGCATTGATGAATGACTGTCATACTTGACACGATCAATTAGAAAACCACTCGATTGTCTTAGCATGGATTAACAATGTATTTAGGAGCATGTCCAGTAACTGATAAAATACATGAATACAGGTGCACAAGTGTCGTAAGTGGTAGTATAGTAATAGTACCTCTCTAAGCTGTTGAACTGACTTGTAAAGTTCTTTCTTTGGCACACAAATGACAATAGCAAAATAGTCTGAAGACACCTTCCCATCACGCTTGCAGTATACTGGGCTTATGGTGGGTCCCTACAATTAATCAAAGACGCTATCAGACTAGATTGTTCATTAAGGTTCAATACATCATTGATCCAGTCAAAGTTGGCCTGACCTGCAACCCAGACAATAGCGGTTGGCTTAATATTCGTTCAGCCACTTCCTGATCACTGCTTCCTCTCATGTTGGCGGTTACCTGTAAAACAACCTGTGAAAATTGGGGATACCGAGAAAGAAAATGTAACATAATTGAACAGTTTCGCACCGTGAACTGACCCATGGCCTTTAAATGTGCCTCCAGTCTTTCAAGCATTTCATGAGTGATATTGAGAACGCCTTTTTGCTTGATCAATGACCTTCTACTAGCAACGAGAACAGCCTGAAACATACATGAAGGTCAGAGAAGACCTGGGAAACTCTTACTGGAAACCAACGGTAAGAGCATTCTACTTATAGGATCCTATTGCACGCTAAAAAGTTTGCACACTAAGGCATCTCAGTCTCTCAGAACAGGATGGGGCTTCTTTTACCTGACTTTCCAAGATAACCCCACCTTCAATTTCTTTCAGATTATTTTCTCTTAACGTTGTTCCACTGCTCACAAGGTCCACGATAGCATCAGCTATTCCCATCTGACATAACACAAGTGACAATCAACATTTACGCGAGAAACAAGATATGAACATAAATAAATTGCTGGAGTGTAAAATCTCGCTCTAGTGAGATTTAGAATGTTTCAAAGAGTGTAAAACATACTGCAGGGGCTGCCTCCAGAGCTCCATCAGCAGTTGAAAAGGTGACATGCTTCAGTCCATTTTCATTCATGAACTCAGGACCCAACTGCAAATCCATTTCGGACCAGTAGATGAACATTTACACATTGATGAAATACCATATGAAACAAGCGAAATAATTGTAAGTATCATACGTGTGTGAAGCCGGTAGCAACCCTTAGAGGGCTGTCTGAGGTCCACTGTGGCATCTCCACTAGCTCTTTCAAGGAATGTATATTCTCAAATATGCCATAGTTCGGAATCTAAGGATGAGAAATATGTTTACTTTCACAATATGCAACATTCAAAATGAAACCAGTAGCAGCTATTCTGAACATATCACTTACTGCTAAAGATAAACGACAATCACCATAGTCAAGAGCATCATGGACAAGAATGAGGTCTTCATTCCCCTACGTGAACAGCCAGATAGTGAAATCAGAAGCAGACTATTATGGGATGTAGAGGACGCCTCACTATGGGCTATATTACTCACACAAGGATACATTTAGCAAGAAATGAATGCCTTAAGGTCCAAGTATAATTGACTGCAAGATGAAGAGATTTAGAAAAATCCGTAGCGGATAGGTCAAAATTTGAGGTCTGAAATGAGTCAAACTCAGACTTCCAAACTATACCATTTACTATTCAATGTCACTATTTAATCATCAGGCGTCCAAAAAACTTTGGTGAGAATAACTGTGTGAAGAACGAATAATGCAACATAATGTAAATTGGTTTATGTCAAAATAATTTCTTGATCACTTTTTATAACCTTCTGAACTCTGAAGTGTCAGTGATAGTAAATACATTGAGACAGAGAAAATATCTCACAGTTAACCATGAAAATCCATGGAAGACACTTGTGAATCCCCATATAATGGGGTCTACATTCTAAATGAAACTTTATCCTCTTAACACCAAAAATATACAAGACTACCAGGGTACAACAACAAGCAAGCATTGCTATTCAAACCAGAACATGTGTTTGCTGAGACAGAGATATCCACAAGTGATGCTAATTAGACAATGCATTCAAAATTTATACGTCAATTATTAAATAACGCAAACCCCACCAGACCCTGTAATGGTACCTGTCCATATTCTTTGACTATGTCCAAACCAACTATGCCAAGGTCTAGATCCCCAGATATCAATTTCCTCACTACATCTTTTGGCCGTTGAAACCAAACTTCTAAATTTGGAATCTGCAATGTAAGAAAAATAAAAGTTTAAATTTTCCCACCTAGAATTTGAATAAACAAAGCAAGTGCTCAGCAAAAAACGATGATATAACATGCAAAGAAAACTAATTTCTGACTTCCTGGCATTGCAGATGTCCGAGTTTGGTTAATTCACAGACCAGGAATACCCGATTATGTCATCATACCAATATACCCACAAAACTAATTTGAAATGCAGAACATCATCTCCGCCAACCATTTCTACTATAAAAACACTACCATAGGAGTACTTGTTACTCGTATTAAGCACTTCTTTGGATGTCTGAGTAGTAAACAGAATACGTGGACAGAAATGCAGGTAAAAGCAATAGCTTTTGCATTCACAGTAAGCCTTTGTTGCATGCACTTAATCATTGCTTAACTCTTATAATTGTGGCTACCAAGTTCTAAACAATATCTATCAATCTTTAGGTCTCTCAAACCAAATAAGTCACCATATTAAGTATACATATTCGCAGCACTAAGCTCATTCAAGACTAGGTGTACAATTCAGACAAATTTCCCTTTCCCACCTGTACACGAGCATGCTCTTGTCGCCGTTTGCAAGGGACTGAAGAAGAATAAACAGAAGTTACTTGAAGACTCTTCACTAAGTGAGAGCTAAGGGTACCATACTAGTATAGGCTCTTTTTATAAAGTAGTAGTTTTTTTTACATAGGTCACCAGTTGATCGCGAAATCAATGGGAGAAGTATGAAAGCAGCTGAGGTAACGACAAGTCATAGGCAATGCCTCCAGCCTCGTATCAGCAACATGTTAAACAAAATTTTCAATTACGTTCCGTTCAAATCATCTAATTAAAAAGAAAACACATCTGACTAAAGAATGCATTTTAATTCTAGGTAGCTATCACAAAAGTCAAATCACTCACAGTAAATTTCCAACTTATAAAGCTCTGTAATAATATCACTATCATCTTGATCGAAAACAGTACATAACTAAATGATCATACGCTCATAGTTATCTTTACACGCTAAAAAAGCAAAAGTAGTATCCATTATCTAAAGAAGAAAGTAGAGAAATAAAATCATGGAAAAGTCCCGATTTTTATTCACATAGTTTCACTAATGCAACTTTGTCTTTTCTATCGCGTTCCAAAATCATGTCTTTTACGAAACTTCGTCACTAAACAAAGCAATGAGCAATCAATTGAAGTAAAATGAAATCGCTTTATTAATTTCCTCACCTGAGGAATATCAGCAACATACTGTCTCGGATTAACTTGCCTCACTGTCAATTGACAATCCTTCACAAAACAACACCACATAGTAACAATTTAGCACAGTACAGATAAAAAGTAAAAACACAATCTTGACTATGCGATATGAAATGGGTTTACGTAAATGAATGGGAGCATTTCGAACCTTGAGAAGATCAAGAGTATCCGTAGCCATTCTCCCTTTACTCGGCAATCCAAGGCGAACCTCATTTCTGTCACTCCCCTTCTTCTCCACGCCCACACTCGCCGGTGAGGCAACTGATCGACATGAAACGTTGTATTTCACGGCTGAAACCGATGGATTCGACAAAATCATTCGCGCGAGTGACATTTTTTCTCGAGTTTCAGCTTCACACACTGTATCAGTGTCTCTTCTGTTTATCGTTATTGTCCGTGTTGACCGATGAAATAACGGACTTCTTTTTTTTTTTTTTTCTCAGAGAGAAAGCAACGAATCCAATCAATTAATGCTGAGTTGGGCTGGACCAGTCGGATTGGGCCCAATGGGTTCGAAATAAATGGACCTGCTTTGTGGGCCCATGGTTACTTTGGTTGGGTAGTGGCCATTGGCAACTAGTGAGTTATGAGCTGGAATAATGCAGGCATTTTCACCTTTGGGTCTCTGAAATGTCAATTTCACTGAGCAAAGTTCCTAACATATTTGTTTCTTTGGTTTATGTAATGCATTGGGGAAATTTTTAAGAACCATAAAAGTAACGATGCACATATCATATGCTTTGTATAATACACTATGGATCAATTTGTAGGAGTCGATAGAGGTCCAAATATTATTGATAGTAAAATTGATTAAATAAAATTTAAACCATGTTAAATAATAATGAAAGTATAGGATGTGGATGAGATGGAGATATGGTGATTTGAATTGTATGATCTACATGTGAATTGTGGATTTGCCATTGCACCAAAGTTGGAGACTGAGTCAATAGTATTTGCAAATTTGATCGATTTGGATGATTAAACTCTTGTCAGATCATATTAAATGTTTTATCGTATTGATATTATAAATAACGTCATTTGGTTGTCTTTGTATGTCTAGACTGATCAACTATGCAACGTATCATACGGTGTTTTTTGTTGTAATATCCTGATTCAAATTTTGTCTTCTTGTCAGGTCATATTAAATGTTTTATCGTATTGTTATTATAAACAACGTCATTTGATTGTCTTTGTATGCCTAGACCGATCAACTATGTGACGTATCATGTTTTTTGTTATAATATCCTAATTTAAATTTTATCTTCACCATTTTATTATATATCAATTTGTGAGGTGGTGAAACCAATTAATGTATTACTACTAATGTTCATGAAGTGTGAATAAAAAAACAATATAAAAGTAAGCACAACATTTGAACACCATTGTACTCCAACCATATAAATTGTCTCTGTAGGATATAGGATTAAACCATATAAATCTAGGATATAGGGTTAAAAGGAAGACTATCTGTATTTGTAAGTCAACCACAGTACCCAATGTAGTTGAGACTTGTGACTCTGAACACAGTTTAGCAGACTGGTTCACTTCTTTCCAAACAAAAACAAATCTAGGAAATTACTCTAGTCAAAAGCATTGATCTATGCCTATATTAAACACATTTTTTATCTTCTTTATTATCTAAGGTTAGATTAAGATAATCCTTACTTTCTTCTATCTTATGTATGTTAATTAATACTGCTCGTTTAGTATACTTCTGGTCATGAAATGTTTCCATCCTAAACTTGTCTACAAACAGATCCAAATTTGAATAGAACTTCAAATTGATGCACTAAAATAAGAATACTATCCAAGTTTGGTTTGTCGACAAATTAGGTCACATTTAATTCTATTCTTCTAGTATAGATTAGTGTACAAATGTAGGAGTTAAGCATCTATAATAGTATTTCAAAAGTAACCATTAATGACTTAAATAACATAATTCTGAATCCTCAAGGCAATAGTCATCACATCTATTAAATCAAAATAATTAAGAATTAATTAAATCTAAACAATATTTATTTATTTATTTTTATTTTTGAGATAATCTAAACAATATTTACAGTATCCGCTAATATAAATCACCACATCAACCAGGTTATGATCCACATATTGAATTTAATTCGAATTTGAAAATTCAAATCTGTTGCATTTAACAAGTTGGTAGGATTAGGATTATAAGTAGCAAAGTGGATTATAAAGGAAAATAAGTTATTAATATTTAATATATATGTATCTGAAAAACAAATATTTAATAACAATTTTATTATACCTTGATGATAAATCGTAAGCAGAAAAACAAGAAAAAATGAAATGAATAAAAAATACAAGCAGCAATTCGGATATTGGTTTTCTTTCATTTTGATTTGTGAGTGAAGAAGAAAGATGGCGTGTTGAAGTCAGTCCATTGCTCCTTTTATCTCTTTGCTGTTTTCTTCTTCGTATTGTTCTGTCAAACATCAGTCGGAGCTAAGTCTTTGCTTCTCTTCTAATTCGCCATAAATCTCTCCTTTTCCTTCTCTCTCCGATCTACTGCTAAAACCAAATAATACCAACCTTGGTCTAGTCTATTACTCTATTTCCATTATCAAGATTCCATCTTTCTTCTATATACGCCGACAAATCTCCGATCTTTCTTCTACCTGGACCAAACCCCACTTCATTCTACTCAAGATCTTCCTCACCCTGATACAAAGTCTTCACCTTTAGACTCAAAATCAACTCAATTTCTCCTGAGGAAGAAGTGAGGAAATGGGATTGTGACAGTTGGTGGTTTCTGGGATTTTTTTTTTGTTTTCTTGTTGGGGTTGTGGAAATGGCAGCGGCGTCTGGGGTGGCTGTGGATACGACGTCGCATTTCTACAAAGGGATGTCGTCTGATAACATTAAAGGGCTGGTGTTAGCTTTGTCTTCTAGTTTCTTCATTGGAGCTAGCTTTATTGTGAAGAAGAAGGGATTGAAGAAAGCTGGTCAATCTGGAGTCAGAGCTGGTAAGCAGCTTCCCATCTTTCTGTTTATTTTTTTTCCTCTTTTTTGTAAGGTTATGAGTGTGTTGGATTTGACTGGAACTCTGTTTTTCATGGTGAGATCTTGAAAGTTCTGTATGTGTGTGTTACTTGTATGGAGTGTTGATTCAGTTTTTTTGGGCTTCAAGTTGTGATATTGTTTTTCCTGTTGTATTTATGTTTGTGCTATGTAGAGTTTGTGGAGGAGCCAAGGAGTATTTGATCAGTTTAGGAATAGGAAATTTGGAACGATATTGTGGTGGATGCTCTTGAATGCATAAATCCAGTTTTGTCATGGAGGATAATTTTGTAAGTTGGGTTTACAGGAATAGGAAAACCGGAAAAGTACTCTGTTAGACCCAGTATGCCCCTTGGTAGTTTATATGGTCGACTTATACACAGGGGATACTTACTTATAAGGACGTTTTGGGGTCGGTCCTATACAGACCTTCCATTAGTTCAGCTACACCGAAGATCATGTTGATAAGTTTGTAGACGCATATGATATTTAAGTCGTAGGATATGTGAGAAAGGTGCGTATCCTTCTTAACGTAGGCCAATGAGAGACCAGCTGATATATGGTATTGGACTATTGGTTGATAAACTATTTGGTCTTGATGTCCTTTGATACTGATTCTTTGAAACAAGTACTACACAAGTTAGCATATGGCTGATATTCTCTAATTCTCCTATTGCTGTGTTTGCTTCTATGGAACTATGAATCGCTACATATTTAGGCTGAAGTCCGTAGCAGCTATTAATCCAGTCTGAAGATCTGTTACCTTTGTGCGATTACACGGATGAAATGATATGCTTCATAAACCATCTTTATATGCAGCTTGCATTGATATGTGCTCAGGAGTCCGAATATGTTGCTTTAAAGTGGCGATCTGTTGACACAAAGTTTCACACACTTTACTAGATTAATAGAATGTTGCAAGTTAAGTATATATTGCCAAGTTATTTTTGTTCATTTCTGTACAAGTTCAATTCTACACATTAAGTGCATACAAATGTTTCTGTTGGTATCCCTAGGTATTGAGATGCCAACAATGTGATGTCTGAATTAGACAACATTAATGTACATGCTTTTCTATCTTATTTTAAGATAGTGCCTTCTCTTATTTTCTTGTGATTATTGCTTGTAAATGCTCTGGGTCGGTCTTTCTTTATGACTTGATATCAAATATCTGACCTTTTTCTTTCCCGTTTACTGCAGGAGTTGGAGGATATTCGTATCTATATGAGCCACTATGGTGGGTAGGCATGATAACGAGTACGTTATTTATCACTATATTGTTTCATTATATTCTGGAACTTAAAGGATGTGAAGTACCTTAGCTAGACAAAGCGACAAAGACCAACTAGGCATGCTATATTCATAACTGAACAGAATAATTTGGAGCTAATTAAAAGAGATTTGTCTGCAAATGGTAACAGTTTTGAAACTTTGGCACGGTGATACGTGGATAAGAAGTTAGCAAATGGGATGTTCTTAGTTTCAGACTTCCATATGTATGACGTGACTTAGAACACTTGATCTTAATGTTATTACTCGTCATATTATCCAGGGAATTTCAAGTTGGTTGTGCCTGAGTGTAATTGCTCTACCTTCCTGTGTTTTAGAAATGATTAACTGATTTTTTCAGCAGTTCGTACATGGAAGGAAGTAAATTCTGTCAGCTTATTATCAAATTTGGGGCATCGTTAATGTTATCGACCAAGGCTTTTGCACCTGTTCTATCAAAATATCAATAAAGTTTAAGGCCGTAAGACCCATGATTCATTTAGTATTTAACAGTCGTCAAATGGACTAAATTTATCATGCCTGTATAGTCTAGATTGCATTTTCAAACACAATGTGGCATTGGTGGTTATCTTATTTGTTTGTGCCAAAAGATCTACTAAGGGACATATGACTTCTTCCCCATTCTGTACCAGGCTTCCGAATATTAGCACTCTGTATTTCAAGTATTAATTGGCGTTGGATATATATATATATTTTTTTTAAAATTCCCGTTCTCCCTTTCTATTTGAACTAGAATGTGGAACACGCTACACATGTTATTTTGGCATTTAGTTATAAGCAATGGAAGAAGGATATGAAAGATAATCGACTGCCTTTTTTCAAGTTGAATAGGGTTTGAGTTAGTACGATTTCATCTGCTTTAATTTAATTGGAGAAGATAATTGGTTGTTGTTGTCATTTTAAGATGAATTGATTGTTTGTGGTTGAATTAGAGCTTGAAATATATTGGAGAAATGTATTTTTTTTAAAATAATTAATTGATTTTTCCGTAGTTTAACAAATGGTAAAGCCCCCAGGACCTTCTTGTATGTACCAATTGTAGCAAATTCATCCTGCACTTATCGACCTTTTCTTTTGGTCGAGAGCTCCTAAATGCCTACCTGAGTTTCGAATACTTCACCTATGATTTACTCACCTCAAAGGATAGCGGCTACACACACACACACACACACACACACACACACTGTAATAATCATGTATGATTAAACTTGCATATGGGGTTTTAATTTTAAAGTCAAGGTTAAATCTTTGATATTCCGTTCTTCCGAAAACCTGATCAGTTTGTTGTTTGATGCAGTGATTGTAGGAGAAATAGCAAATTTTGCAGCTTATGCATTTGCACCAGCTATTCTTGTTACCCCACTTGGTGCACTCAGCATAATTATCAGGCATGATATTAATATTTGCAAGACAGTAGTTAGCTACTTTGCATGCCTTGATGCTGACTGAGGTTCTGTATATTGCAGTGCGGTACTTGCACATATAATTTTACATGAGAGGCTACATATTTTTGGTGTTCTTGGCTGTGCTTTATGCGTAGTGGGATCCACCACCATTGTCCTCCACGCTCCACAGGAACGGATGATAGATTCTGTGAGAGAAGTGTGGGACTTGGCCACTGAGCCAGGTAGCTTTCCATCTATATATAATATACTACTTGTACATTTTAGTTTATATCAAAATATTCAGCGCATTCTTTGCTGACCAAAAGTTCATCCTTTCTGCAGCCTTTCTCTTCTATGCAGCTATGGTGGTAGCTGTTGTCTTCATTATAGTAATCCATTATATCCCGGACTATGGCCAGACGCATATATGGTTGTACATTGGTGTTTGTTCACTTGTTGGATCTTTGTCGGTAGGTAGTGTTTTTTATTTTCACCCGCCATCATTAGTTTATTATCTTATCAAACAAAGAAGCATAAATGATGTGCTTACATCTTAAGTGACATAACAATGCAGGTAATGAGTGTCAAGGCACTTGGAATTGCACTGAAATTGACATTTTCGGGGACAAACCAGTTAATGTACCCCCAGACATGGGCCTTTGCTCTGGTTGTCATAGTCTGCATACTCACTCAAATGAATTATCTCAATAAGGTAAAGAACCAGATTACATTGTTGGTAGATTTACAATAGTGCCATTACCATGTGGATAAGTTGAAGCTCAACAAAGTCTCATCAATTTTTAGGAGTGGCAGGAATTTAACATGCACAATTCGGCCAAATGTCTTATTTATTGAAGGAATCCTGTCAAATTTTAATCTTGAACATGTCAGAGTAGAAGTACAATGTGTGGATTAACCAAGTCACATAACCTGGATATGCTTGTAGGAGATCATGTTAATTTTCTCTTTTCTCATCAGCACGTGAATTTATGTTTCTTATACCTGTGAACTTTGAGTGCAGGCTCTTGACACATTCAACACTGCTGTGGTTTCGCCCATTTATTACGTCATGTTCACATCTTTCACAATAGTGGCAAGTGTGATCATGTTCAAGGTATCATTCTGCTTCTCTGGTCACAAGATTGATCATTGATGCTCCATTTCTTAAAGCTCAATTAGTTTTTTGCACCTTGAATGTCTCTAGTTAAAAGAACAGTTGGTGGAGCAGAGTTCCTTAAAATGAGGGTATCTGATACACATGGATATCCAGGCTAGTTTCTTCAAAACAAGTGGACTATGAATATATATAGTTAATAAAAACATAAACATCAAGTCAGATGCTAAAATGACTTCAGTGTAGTTCACCACCTTTACCGGCAATTTTACTTCATTGCGTGCAATGTGTCGTTAGAAATTAGAGGCATCCTACGCTACAGGAAATGAAAGTTTAATAAGGTTTATATGTTAATGTGAGCAGGATTGGGACAGACAAAATCCTACCCAGATTGTAACAGAGCTGTGTGGGTTTGTCACTATTCTTTCTGGAACATTTCTTCTTCACAAAACAAAAGACATGGTTGATGGTATGTTCAAAACTTTGAAAAGTGTCTCTTCTCTTTTCCTTTTCTTTCTTCCTCACCCAGAAATGAATTTCCGCTTGTTTTATGTCAAATAATCTGTTCATGTTGATTGCATGTAATGGGAGAGTTTATATATCAACTTACTGCAGGTCCAGTCTCTACGGCCATGCGACTTCCCAAATATGCTGATGAAGATGGTTTTGCTCAAGAGGGAATTCCTCTGAGACGGCAAGACTCAGCAAGAACACCAAGAACGCCGTGATGCAATTGTGTCCCCGTGTATTTTTTGTCAAAAGCAAAGCCCCTCACACTATGGTCTCTTTGGGGAAGAGGCCACACATGAAATTGTTGTACTTTTATGAGATACTGGACAGTGGTCCAAAACAAGAATTATTTTTCAAGTCTATAGAAAGAGCCAGATTCTTTCAGTTCTTTTGCGTGCGAAATATAAACTGAGTAAAACCTATAAATGGATATTGTATGTGTACGTAGAATACGTAAAACCTCTGAAGCACCGCTGCTTCTCAACCCGTATGTAGTACATGATTTTTATAAATTAGAATGAAAACCATATTTAACAGTCAGAGCAAAGTGTGGTATGTTGTACAGTATTTTTATAAATTAGAACGAAAATCAGAATTTAACAGTCGGAGCAAAGTGTGGTGAATGTGAGAATTGTTCCAATTGGAGGCGTTTTCATTTCTTTAGGAGGGCAGTAAACTTACTAGCACCTTGAAAAGAGATTCTTACCAAACTAATGCATAGCTGAAGTAGATTAATGTTCCCCAGTGTTGACTTTTTCCTTCTATCTGATGAATAAATCTAATTCATCCTGCTTTTCCCAGACAAGGTATCAATTACTAGCTCACAACAACAGCACCAAAAAAAAATCTTATACACCGAGGCCGATTACAGAACTACACCAAGTGTTTTAATTGCTCTGGTATGCTTTATGCTAGTTTATCAGTAAAATTTGTTTACAAATCTGTGAACAGAATTTAGAGAAGATTCAGAAAGGGGAACATTTCTGGCAAATATACAGAAAACAATAAAACTTCCTGCAATCAGCTTGAAAGAGCTATATTTAGTTTACTTGGTTATTTGCTTCAGAAGACCAGATACAGATCCACAATGGGTAGACTTGTACTCACATTGTTCGCAACAGTACTGCAGCTTCTGGATAACTCCTAGACACCTACAGCAAAAGACACAAATTAAGACGCCATAAACCTGGAATAATCAAAACACATGTATAATAGCAAAAACTCATGGACAGTATGTAGTCTGGGCAAATGAATGTTGTTTAAATTTCCAATGATCAATTAGACATAATCTTTTGTTCTCAGGCGTAGATTGTGTTTACCTCAGCCAGTAATGATATAGCAGTTAAGGAACCTGAGAATCTCTAATTCATTGTTTAGATTAAGCCTAAGGGGGTAGTTCCACCAATACCACCGAAAATAGCTCAACACAATCACTGGCAGTTCATAGGACACCTATGACAAGGCGATGATTGGTCAAGATAGGGGTTAGTTATTCCCTGCATTCCGAACAGGGTTACAGACTTACAATCCACTAGAGCTTAAAACCTTAACTGGTGTAAATACTTTGACACCGAAACTCCCTAAAAAGTTAAAACATGACAGAATGTAAGAGTATCTATAAGTGTAAGTCAGTCCAAAGAAACATAGATCATAGATCACTTTACCAAATATTGTTCATGTAACCTTTGCGACCCTACATGTTATTCAAAGAACTGAAACTCTGTATCTACATGTGCAGTCTAACAGAAAGCATATGGGCTTGGTGGCTAAATATCTGGAAGCAACTGCACCCCCTAAACTCTAAAGCAAGGACTATCAGAAACAAAAACCTAAAAAACCTCCACAATTCATGTTATTCAGTGAAAGCAGAGTAGCAGATGATCCTATATCAGTTAAAAGATCCAAAATAGTCTGTACTCACTGTCAAAGTATCTGTCAACTAGTGTGGCAACCCATTATACATCGTCTGAGACGCAATACACCCATTTTGGCCTGTTCTAGAAGCTAAAATGTTTCCAGTTGCAATAAGCTACCGTTACCCAGTAAGACTGTAGTATCTGGCTACCTAACGAATCAAATTGGCAGTCATGAACCATCCCTAACCCCCTCACGAATCCAATCAAATTCTCAATGGTAGGCTCTAAACCAATAATCTAGCATTAGTGGCATGCTTGATACTACAGAGTGCATTAAACTACATCAGGAATGCCTAAACAAAAGGGTTGATTACCAATAAAAACTTAAAGGACTGCCAAGAAACGATGTACTATATGTCTATATCAATCAAGAAGAGTAAAAAGATGAACTTTAAACGCAATCTTCAGGTGCAAACTGCAAACACAATAAAGCATCTTAATCAAACTGAAAATGATTTCATTTCAACTAATTCAATTCAAAGCAGCAATTGGCAGTAGAAAAACAAACCACTACAAACACATAGAACAAGAAATTGCGAAAATTGGAAGGAATTAATGCATACTAGTACAAGGACATACTTTTGGGGAAGAAAATTGTTCTTGGAGAGGCAAGCTTGAATATCGCAAGCTTGTTTCTTGCAAGGCTCTTTGCTAGGTTGCGCCATTGATTTACGGATCAAAATCTTCCTCTTCTTTCTTGATTTTAGGGATTGATTGATCGATAATGAACAACGGAATCAAATTCTCTTTTGATAACTCAAAAATGATTTCTCGAATTAGTTATCGACTCAATTCAGTTCAGTTCAGTTCAGTTCGTTTCGTATTTGATGAGCTGAATGCTGACTTCTGCGAGTCGGTATTGTTTGGGTGCCGTTTGGCAACGTGCGTAATTGCAGATTCACAGTTTGCTTATGGATTAAGCTGCAGGCCTCGCTGGCCCGATATATCATTTTACAAAATATCGTATATTTGTGTGTTTTATATACTCGGTTTACGTCTAATTATTAAACATTTATGGTAATACTTATAATCTAGGCGTGAAGTTGTGCTCGAGGTGTTACAAAAGCATAGAAAATGAAAAACTATGTTACAGGCACATTACATCGTTAGTACATTGCTGCATTAAACTATCTGACTTGATGACTATTGCATGTTTTTTATGAGAGCCAAAGATGAAAGAACAGAAGAAACTCCAGTAGTAATGACCGCTATGAGTAGAAAAGTTGCCGGAACATATGCTCTGTTGAAGAAATCATCAAGCTTTAAGCGTAGCAGGGCGTAAGATGTGACTCCTTCGTATTCGAGGAAATCCTCGAAAACGTCCATGTTATACTTCAAGTCTAGCGTAACACCAAATGCAGCTCCTGCTCCACTTGCTAGTATTCTCAAAATAACCTATCAGAATTTCAAATAAACTATCACTAATGCATGCATATATAGCGGAGAAAAAGGAGCATGATCATAATTAGAAAATTAGAAATAATGATTATGTATAATTTGAACAAGAAGACGATTAGGTAATAACCTTGTCTGCAAGGAAATAGAAAACAAGATAGTTGAGATGAGTAGCTAATGGCTTCCCCGTGTGGACCTGGTGGATCGAGGATGACAACTGCAACAAGGTGTATACCAATCCTAAAACTGACGATGAAAGCACATATCTATAATACCAAAAAGAACTCATATTAGATGTTAGGAGGTAATCGTTCGTAGAAAATTTTAATGTAGACCTAGTACATACATTTTAGTCTTATAAATTGAATATTCCAACCGGTACCTGTAGGAAATAATGTCAGAGAAATGAACCGTAGTAGGGGTGCCGAGCAAACTTATGATCGTGGTGGAGTTGGAAGCGAGGACACTAGTTGACACTATAACACATATCAAGGTGATGACTTTCATGACCAAATCAATGATTGTTTGTATCGATGGGGATGGTTGCGGTTGAGATTGAGGAGCATCAACCACCGTTAGCGCTAGTGAAGATGATGACGGTTGAGACTGCGAAGCATCATTGTGAGGGTCTGATGGTAATGTTGTTCGAGCCATGTATCTTTAGGAATTTTATGGCACAACACACCGTATTAGTGAGCATGTATAATGTTAGACGATAAATTATTAGTATTAGTATGTGATATTGATTTACATCAATAACATCGTGCTTAACGGGTTGTTGTGACATGTTTGGGTACAATAGTGAATGTGGTGTCCTAGCGGCCTAATGATTGGTTGATTAATTGTCATTAGCTTTTGTTTGTCTCGCAAATGTGTTTATATCATGTTGAAATAAGGAGATGTAATGGAAGGTGGCCAATTAATTAATTCTTAAATGAGTCCGTATCTGACTACCCAAAGTATTAAGAGTCTTTAGATCCTACATACTCCTCCCATCCAAGTTAGAAATCTCGTATTCCAGTTTGAACTCTCTCAAATTAAAAGTTTCATTTCCTTAAAAAAAAAAATCTATCTCCAGTTAAGTTTTTCAAATATATTTAGAAATTGGAATGAGTCCGTACAAAAGCTCTCGTTAGTTGGGGGGGGGGGGGGGGGGATTACACCCCCTTCACATTTTTTCTCTTCCGATGGCGTGTGGACGTAAGAAACTGAAGCAAAAGCTTACTACTCCGGCGATTGAGGACGGGAGAGTTCCAAAAATGCATTCGGCTGTACAGGAAGGGGAGGGTACGTCTAACCCGATTGGTGCTCCGGTTGATTTGGGGAATGGATCTGGTCGGGGTGGGAGCATTGCATCTCCGATTGCTATCCCAACGTGGATTCTAGAGGAGGTAGTGTAAGAAAACGTAAGATGTAACACGATATTGAACGCATTGGAATTTCGAAAATTTTAATCTTACTGACAATGATTATTCAACGTGACTATGTAAAGAGCTTTAATTTGCACTTACTTGTCTACTTCCAGCAATAGCAAATTAAGCTCCGGATTAACAACAACAACAAGAACTTCAGCAGCTTCAAATTGTTGTTTCTCAGCTTCAGTTTCTTCTCTTTGCCACCTTTCGTATTCTTCAGGAGTAACGTCTTCCTCAAAGTTATCCAGCTCATCCTACTCAACTTGATCAACCACCACGTTAGGATCCAGCTTGATCTTGTTGTCCTCAACCTCGGCATCCACATGGATGTATTCTACCAAGAACGTTAGGAGGTTCTTCAAATGATTTGATAATTATTTCAATATGTGAATTGAGATTGAGAATAATTAAACTCTAACCGGTTTATTTAAAATGTTATTTGATTACAAAAGTCCAAGAGGATTTGGACTCCTATTTTCTCCATCAACACGATGCATGCTTAGTTATAATTCGGAGTCACCCAAATTGGACCAACAACTTGACTAGCTCAATTGATATTGTGGAGAGTCCATCTCCTAGAGGTCTCTAGTTTGAATCTCATAGGGCTCAACCCATATTCAACTTTTATAATCTTTATGGACTCTATTTTTCAATAAGCCTAAAATATTATATTATTAAATCCAATTAATAATTCTCATAATAAATTATTTCTAATCCAATTAATACATAATTTATCATAATACTCATCGGTAGAACAATCAACATAATGTGTGACTCATAGAGCCTTGTATATTAAGCACTAATCGAATTAATGTCTTAGTGAAATTTCTAGACAATTTACAACAAACCACCTGTAATGTAGGTCGGGATCGTGATGATACGGTCCTTTCATTCGCGAATACTTGAATAAGTCTAGAACTTGATAATGTGTCTGTTCCAATAACTTATTCATTTATCTCTCATTCTTATTAGTTGATCTATGATCATATTCAAACATCATTTTGAATACATACTTTGCATTGGCCAATGACTAACGATCACACTAATTATGAGAACTAAAGTATTATTTCCAAAGTCTATTATGAGGAATGAATCCTATCTTGGCTCAACTACTACTCCCACATGCCGTATCTACCCCTATCTAGGAGTGCAATCATTGGTCATGGTCAAAACACATCACTCCGCAATGTAGTAAGTATTGAACTCAAGTTAAAGTACAACTTCATCACCCTACACACCGATACTTCCATAGACACACAAATAGAATCTTCTTGGTATAGACACACAAATAGAATCTTCGTTGTTGGGTATACCAACACTATTTAAAGTGTCCATATGTCCATCATGAATAACCAAGTTAGTCATAGTCGTGAGAACTGCAACATTTTCAAAGAATATGATGCTAACCACATGTCAATCTAATTATGCATCATTAATATTCCATATCTCAATATCAAGTTCTCACATCTGACAACATAAAGTCTATGAGAACATCTTATAAAATAATTCAAACAACTAAATAATTAATTCAATAGATACAATGCTAAATAAATATCATATCTCATATAATAAAATAAACTGTGATCAAGTGCATATCAATCTGGTTGTCTCCAGAACGTATGCAAACTCGGGTGGATCTATGTCTCGGCGTGAGGTTGATGATAAGGAACCGGTAGTTGATGTTGAGGTGAATTAAGTGGATACTGGTAAGATATGGGTGGATGTTATTAGAGGCAATCAGCTTCCAAATAAGGACCAATCCTTACACTTCTCTGCTCCTTCTCTGGTTGATGGAGTTGTGGAGGTTGATATTTAGGAGTGTGATGTTGAGTCTGAGATGGCGTTCTGGAAAAATGGATTGGTAATATTTGCTTTGGGACAGGAACTTTTGATGAACAATGTTAAAATCTAAATGGAGAAGGTATGGAATTTTGCTTCTCTTCCAGAATTGTATTATCATGAGGATGGGTACTTTATTGCTCGTGTTAAATCTGAATGGGAGAGAGATGAAGTTCTTCAGGAGGATCCTTATACTATATTCAATATGCCTTTATTCATTAAGAAGTGGGAGCCTGATTTTGTTATTAAGGAGAATTTACTGCGTGTTATGCCTATTTGGGTGACGTTCCCTCGATTGCCTTTATATCTTTGGGGGGAGAAAAGCGTTAGTAAGATAGCTAGTGCAGTGGGTAAGCCGGTGCTGACGGATGAGTGTACAGTTAAAAAAACTGCGTGTTTCTTATGCTCGTGTGCTTGTTGAGGTAGATATCACAGTGGCCTTGAAGGATTCTATTGTTATTAATGGTGCTAAGAATAAAAGGATTTAACAAAAGATTGATTATGAATGGAAGCCTTTATATTGTAGTACTTGTCAGCGTGTTGGACATAATTGTGCTCTGATAAGGAAGAAACCTGAGGTTCCTAAGAAACAGGGACAATGAAAAGCTAGACAAAATTTGAACAAACAGGGACTCAAACAAGTGCATAAACCTGAGCATGAGGAGACTAGAGTCCCTGTTCCAACTGCTGGTCCTGTAGTTTCTACTACTAATGGTGGGACTGGGAATAGATCTGTTCAAGAGGTACAGAGGAAATTTAAGGGTAAAGAGCCTATGGTGGAGGACAACTTCACTACTCCAGTGAGGGTTGGGTCTGTGAATTGCAACAACTCTTATTTGCCTATTCAGGATGGGAATGACCTGATAGGTAATTATGACATAGTTCCATGATTTTGACATGGAATGTTAGGGGGTTGAATAAAGTTGCTAGGCATAGAGAGGTTTTCTCCCACCTCAGACAGTTGAAGTGTGCCTTAGTAGTATTATTAGCTAGAGTTAAGTTTGCTAATGCAGTTAGAATAAAAGGTAAGATGGGTAATTGGTGCACAGTTGACAATTACTCTCATCATGCCAATGGAAGAATTTGGGTCTGTTGGGATCCTAGTAGGGTGGATTTTAAAGTTTCAGCCTCTTCTGCTCAGTTTATTCATGGTAGGTTATTTAGAGTGGATAGGTCTATGATTTGTTGGCTGACAGTTGTATATGCCTATAATCAGTTGGCTCAGAGACAAGTCTTGTGGGATGATATTAGTGGATTTGTTGGTTCTGTGACTGGCCCTTGGTGTATCATTGGAGACTTTAACAATGTGATTTCTTCCCTGGATAGAGTTGGTGGAAATCCTCTTACTCCATATGAAACGGCTCAACACTTTGATGAGTGATGCTGGTTTGTTTGAGCATGAAACTGCATGGGACTTTTATACTTGGTCCAATAGGCATTCTACTGGGGGTCATTTATTCAAGAATTGATCTTGCTCTTTGTAATGTGGAGTGGCACCTGACTTATCCATCATGTGTGATTGAAGTACTTAGTGCCCATATATTTGATCATTCACCTCTGCAAGTTCAATTGGATATCCCTTAGCTGGCAAGGAAATATAATTTTAAATTTCTTAATTGTCTGACTGATTGTACTGACTTTTTACCCAAGGTCAGGGAATGCTGGAGAACTGCTAGATTCACTGGCCATCCTATGTTTGTTACTTGGAAGAAGCTTCAGGCATTGCAACATGTGTTAAGGCATATGTCCTTCAGGTTTTCTAATGTACCTGTTAAGGTTGATAAAGCTAGGGATGAGTTGGCTGCTGCTCAACTAGCTTTATCAAATGATAGATTTAATGGTGTTTTGTTGGAGAATGAAACTGCTTGCAGAAATGAGCTGGATAAATGGCTTAATATTGAAGAACATGTGTTAGCTCAAAGGGCTAAAATCCAATGGCTGAATTTGGGTGATGGAAATAACAAATATTTACATGCTTCTATTAAGGCTAAAAGTAAGCGCAGGATTTTTTGGATTGAAGGCTAGTAATGGGCAGTTGCTTACTAGGCATCATGATATCTCTCAGGAGGTTGTTTCTTTTTATGCCAAATTGGTTGGTTCCGCTGCAACCAGCCTAAAACGTGTGGATATTGAAGCTTTAAGGAGTGGCAGTCAGCTGGGGGATGATGGTAGAAGAAGTTTAATACAACCTGTGTCTGACATTGATATTTTGAAAGCCTTGAAAGGAATTTGAGATAACAAGGCTCCAGGTATTGATGGCTTTAATGTCAAATTTTTTAAGCACACTTGGGACATTACCGGTCCTGATTTTAAGATATGTGTGCATGATTTCTTTGACTCTGAGAGATTGTATGATGCAGTCAATTGTACACTTGTTTCTCTTATCCCTAAGTTAGCTACAACAGATAGTATGAAAGATATGAGACCCATATCTTGTTGTACTACCATTTATAAGGTTATATAAAAAATACTTACTAAGAGACTAGAGCTTGGTTATTAATGAAGTTATTAGGGATAGCCAATCTGCTTTTGATCCTGGTAGAGTGATTCATGATAACATTTTAATTGCTCAGGAGTTGATTAGAGGTTATAGTAGGAAGATATCCCCTAGGTGCATGATTCAGATGGACCTTCAGAAGGCCCATGACTCTGTGGAGTGGAGTGCATTGCAGTGTATCTTGATTGAGTTAGGCTTTAATGATCAATTTGTTAAATGGGTGGTGTTGAGTACCACTACAGTTTCTTATAAATATGTAGTGAATGGCTGTTATACTGGTATCCTTAAGGCTAGGGAGGGCTCAGACAGGGAGACCCCATCTCACTCCTTCTCTTTGTCATTATTATGGAATATTTGTACAGATGCTTGCAGAAATTGGAAATTGGTTCCAAATTTCAACTTTCATCCTAGGTGTGAGAGGTTGGGTATAATTAATATATGTTTTGCCGATGACTTGCTCATTTTTACAAGGGGTGATGCTAAATCTGTTAGATTGATGATGGGGGTGTTTAAAGATTTTTCTACTGCTACTGGCTTGGTGGCTAATATCTCTAAAAATAAGATTTATTCTTGGGGTGTTTCTAGTGAGGTGCAGCAGGGGGTTCTTGATCTTACTGGTTTTGGCACTGGTAGTCTGCCTTTTAGGCATCTTGGTGTCCCTTTAGATAGTAAGAAGTTGACTGTGACAAATTGCTCTATGCTTATAGAGAAGATCACTGGGAGACTGAGGCACTGGACTTCTAGATTGTTGAGATATGCAGGGAGGTTATTGCTTATCAAAAGTGTTTTGTTTGGTATTTTTGCATATTGGCTGCAAATCTTTCCTTTGCCTAAGAAGGTGCTGAGCCATATTGAGGGGCTTTGCAGGTCTTTCCTATGGAGTGGTGCTTCTTCTATTATTAAAAAAGCTCCAGCTTGGAATACTATTTGTGAACCTAAGAATTCTGGTGGACTGCAAGTCATTGATTTGTGTGTGGAATCTGGCATCTTTTGCCAAACTGCTGTGGAACTTGGGTGCCAAATCAGATAAACTATGGGTGAGATGGATTCACTCATACTATTTGAAGGGGGTGGATGTGCTTGCATATCAACCTGGTTCTTCCTGCTCTTGGATTCTTAGAGCTATGTTTATTTGTCCAACATTTATTGATTGATAAATAATAGTATTGAATTTTATATTTATTTATGAATATTATATTTTTTTGTTGAACAAATAAGTTATTATCAACGATTTCACACTTTATAACACATGAAATCCATATTGAGTTTGTAAAAACACGAGTTAATTGTAAATAGTCGGATATATAAAAAAACATTAAAAATTAGTTGGGTATGTCTATTATATACTCTCCCGTCCTAAATTAAAATTCTGCGGGACCGGACACAAACTTTAAGAAAAAATTGATAAAGTAAAAAATAAGGTAATAAAGTATAAATGTGATTGAATAAAGTAGGAGAAATAGTGAATAAAGAATGAGAAATAATGTATAAAATAAAAGATAGATTTTATTTTTTTGAAACCGAGATAAATTTGATTCCACACAAGTCAAAACAATGCTGATTCAAGATCCAGGCTGACCAGGCAGCCAAGGGGACAAGACAGCACCAAATAAACTACACCTAAACCAAGTTACCTCCTAACTAAATCATTAACAAAAGAAAGGAGAACAGGAATAGTGCAACATTTGGTAACTACAGTTCTAATAATATCAGCAAATTGTGGAATGGTAACAGCTCTACCATTAAACACAATCTGATTCCTTAAAGTCCAGATATAATAAACAGCTTCAGCAGTGAGCATCTTCAACACTTTAGCACGGGGATGTTCCCTTTAACATGCTGCAATATCCACTCGTATTCATATGTCCAAGGCTGGGAAGTATGATTAATCTGCAACCAGTTCAACACCCCTTCCCAAATACACTTGGTATACACACATTGGAAAAATAGATGGTTAATAGATTCCATACAGCCACACAACACACATAGACCATCAGTACTATTATAATATTCATAAATAAACATAAAATTCAATACTATTATTTATCAATCAATAAAATTTTTTACATATAAAATAATAGAAATATTCAAATTCACTAAATATAAATTTAAATTATATAACATTAGTCCCTGAAATATCACAAATAATTTAACTAAACATTTTACATTTTCGGTTTAATACTAATTCGTAGTTAATGTTAAAAAAGTTTAATAGCTAAAAATTAAAGTGAGTCATACATGAGATGGGACGGAATAAGTATTACTCCCTCCGTCCTTTACAATAAGACACAAAATTTTTCGACGATGTTTTAATGTAGTAAATTGTTTATTGTTATAATATGAATATTAAATTAGTTAGTGGAGGTTTTTAGTTAGTGGAGATACTTTTTGAGTATAATATGAATATTAAATTAGTTAGTGGATGTATTTTATTATTAGTCTAGTTTCTGAGACTTTCATAACAAAATTCGTATTATATCATACGGAACGGAGGGAGTACTTTTTTGGAATAACAAAAAAATTATTCGTACACGAAAGTTACAACAAGCATATAGAATGCTTTTAGTAGACAACCTTCTTCTCAAATTATGCCTCAACTACTGCGACTTGATTTATTTTAAAACAAAAAATGTGATTCAAATCTCCAATTTATTAATTGGAGGTGCGTCTCACCAATTAAACTGCAATTTATTTTCACTGTGGCTTCTTGATAATAGCCAACGATGAAATAACAGAAGAAACTCCCATAGTAATAACCGCAATAAGAAGAAAAGTTGCTGGGACATATGCTCTATTGAAGAAGTCATCGAGCTTTATGCGTGTCAGGGCATAGTCCGTGATTTCTTCATATTCGAGGAAATCCTCAAAGACATCTAGGTTATGTTTCAAGTCTAATGTAACACCAAATGCAGCTCCTGCTCCTGTTGCTAGTAGTGCCAAAAAAACCTATCGATATTGCAACTTAACTATTAATATGGAGGAAAAAATGGAAGAAAGAAGAGAGTTCGTGAAAATTTGAAATAAATAGAACATAAAAAAGATCAATGTTTAACCTTGTCCGCAAGAAAATAGAACACAAGATAGTTTGGGTGAATAGCTAATGGCTTCCCCGAGTGGACGTGATGGATCGGAGATGGCAACTGCAGTAAGGTGTATGCCAATCCTAGAACTGATGCCGAAAGCACATATCTGTAACATTAATCGAACAAGTCAAAATGCAATTCATATACACTAGGATATATATCTTCACTTGTAGAAAGTTATTGGGTAGACCTAGTCTATTGTTTACTTATGTGGATGTAATTACTAATGACTCACTCACTCACTACTCAAGCTAATATATCCATAAGGAATGCAATTAGTATGTGACTGAATCATTTGCATCAAATGGTCTATAATTCAGTTGTAGACTGAGCTAGGTATATCTAAAACGAAATGTCCCACTTGAACACTCTGAGTGCATCAATTAGTATTGCCGATGGGGATGGCATTGGTCGAGGTTGAGAAGGCTCAACCGCCGTTACCGCTGTTGAAGACGACAACGGTTGAGGTTGTGCAGTATCATTCTGAGTGTGCGATGGTGATGTTGTTGGGGCCATGTGTATTGTTAGGGATGTTTTCACACAACAAACCTGATAAGTGAGCACATATATATAGTTAAGATAAATGTTACACAATGTGACATTGTTTCACGCCAATGACATCGTGTGTAACGTTTCGTTGTGCTAAATATGTGTACAATTACAAATGTTGCTGCTGTGACTTGTGATATTATCATAAGCTCACTCACTGCCTAATGAAGTAATGGTTGGTAGATTAATTGTCGCACGTACTTGCTACAATACTTTGTTTCTCACGTATATGTTTTGTATCATATGAAAAATCAGGAAATGTAATGGAAGCACTTAAATTGGTTCTAAATCTAAATCAAGACAAACTCTTTCACAGTTTCACGGTATATATGCAATAGTATTTAGTGAGACATGATGAATAGACTGATCTTCTTATTATTTATTGTTATACATAAATATTTTAAATAATACATGTATAATGTTTTATTAGAATACATTAATGAGAAGGTCTCATAAGAGACATCTCCTAGGTAAAGATATATAGATGTACTTTTTAAATATTGCATATTTACCTCATTTAAAAATTAATTACCAAAAAACGCCCAAGTGCAAGGGCAAGACACTCGGATCCGGGTCAATATATATGCCTTAACCCGCATAGAAACACACAAGTTCGATCATTAGTCCAAAATCCCCCCCCCCCCCCCCCCCCCACCCCTTTCCCTTTCTAAACTTCAACAAAAATCTGAAAATTCAAGCTCGATTCTACCATGGAAAGCGATTCAAAACGCTAATACACAATCGATTAGAGAACATATTTTATAAGAACCTCCTTACCCGCCTTGGAAAGGCATCTATTCCCATAACTCTGTATTTTTCTCCAAACCCTCTCTCGAAGCCAACTAAACACTTCCCTCTTTAGATCTACCCAGCTCGAAAGGCAAACCTAATATTTTTCATGCTTCTCCATCACCCTCACCGGAAGAACAACTCTCACCTCACCCATCCTCTCCTCACTAACATTTCTACTAAAAACCACAGTAGACTTATCAATATTGATTTCTTGGCCAGAAGCCAAGCTATAACGATGGAGGATATTATTAATTTCAAGAGCAGCATCCACACTAGCCTAACAAACATAAGGGTATCATCCGCAAAAGGTAAGTGAGAGATCCTTGGTGCACTAGGAGAAACATCCACTTCACATAACACCTTCCTCTCCTCAGCATCTCGACAAAGAGCACTAAAAGCCTCAGTAAAAAAAAAGAAAAAGATAAGGGGAAAGAGGATCTTCATGATGGATTCCTCTCTCAAATCATTCAATAATTATAATAATCCATAAACTAGTCAATCAATCAAAATATTTTAATTTCATATCCAAAAAACTCTAATGTTTTTTGCAATCTCCATTCTTGACTGAGCATCTAGTGGTGGCAAACCGGAGCTCTGGTACAACCCCTAATGTACAGAGTTCCACATCTTCGGAAGTGCACAGTGGTATAAATGACCGAAATGCTCCACACCATTTCATCTTTTATCTTGAATGTTTAGACTAACCAAGTTTTATTAATTTCCGGTTAGACTCGATGGTATTTATATTTTCCATGAACTTTACGCTAGTGATTTTCAATCCTAACTTATTATTGCCATTTAAAAAAAAAAGTCCTAACTTATTATTTTATTAGAATCAACAACGTAACTCATTGACTTCATTCTTGATTTCTTTTAATTTAGTGGAAAGAAAAGAGAATAACATGTGTTTTGCCTCCTCATTAAAACCCAGTTATAATCGTGTTAACATTTTCATACTTTTTGTCAATATTAGTTTTCTTTTTTTGGTGAAAAAAGATGTATTAAAGCTTAAAAGTCATTATCCGTGCCCAAAATTGGGATTACACAAATGGGGAGGGGGTGGGGGCAAGCCATAGCTTCCCGTCGCCTATGTGATTATAACCAAGATATGCTAAATGATCCGCACAAGAGTTTTCTCTCCTATCTATTTTCCTAAGATCACTCTCCCATGGCATACGAGAAGTTCCTTGCAACGATTCACGTCATGTTCCAGCTCTAAAGGGGGATCCGTCAGCCCCGATACCCATTAATAAACACTTGTCGAGTCCACTTCAACAATTATTTTCGGAATTCTGCGCTCCCATGCCATTTCTAATCCTTTCCTTAGACTCTGCTGCTCTGCTTCATTAACCGATGGTTGCTGAATTTGTGCCGCAAATCCCCATTCCAATTTACCTGTTTCATCTCGTAAAACACCTCCTATGGCCCCACTATTCCGTTGAGGACGGCAACTTCCGTCAACATTTAATTTCTTCCACGTTCTTGGAGGCTTTTGCCATGACAAATGTTTCTTGAAGAGTAGAGGGTTTATCTTCCGGTGGAGATCCAAACTTTGTTGTCTAACGAGGAACAATATCCTGTTCTTTGAATCAACATTTGTTGGTATTTTCGGTCAGATTGTACTCTAAGCACATACAACGGAATTTCAAAAATATTAAGACCAACATGATAACATTAATTTAACGTGCTTGAATAAACTGTAATCTTACTTTGATAGTAATTCCAGTTTGTAGCTGTCAGTGTGCAACACGGGGTCAGCAGCTTCGAGATCCTCTCCAAGCAAATTCCAATCCTCGTGTGAATCCAGAATATTTGTTTCTCCTCAAACTTCGGTATCCACAGGAGTTCATTTTACCAAAAAAAATTTCTTGTGGTTGGATGATATGAAGTGTGTATAAAAGAACAAATTAAATTCGTTCTTCATTATTTTGTCTCTTATTAAATATTTTGTTTCCTTCCCAAAATAAATTCAATCTTGTGTATATTCTATGTTTTCTCAAAACTAAAGAATGAATACCGCAGAGCATCACCACGGAAAAGGGAAAAGCTTTTGCAATCTTTTGTACACCTTTTTGACCTAAAGAACCGAAGAAGACAAAAGGAAAGAAAACTGCAGAGCACTTAACCAATAATCAATTCTGCTAAGCCACATTATGCAATCTTAATTGCATCATTAGTAGTGGGCTCTCCACGTTTTCCATCCTGCTGGGCAAGCCCATATCTTCCTTCCTTTCTTTGTTCCATTCTTAGCCCAATCAAAGTCAGCTTCATAAATTGAACTCCAATTCCAAATTAGTCCAACATAACACTTCATTTTAATCGTTCAAGTTCAATCGAACTAATTAAAATTGTTCTTATATTATTTATAATAAATAATATTCTTATATTATTTACAATAAATAATATTTATCAACAGCCTTGATTTGGTAAAGTATTCTCCATATAGTGTGACCCATAGGGCCTTATATATTAAACACTAATCCAATTAAGTTCACGGTGAAACTCCTAGACAATTTACCGGA
>JAYMSP010001635.1:0-30136 GCA_036897095.1 Plantago elongata | reverse complement strand
TATATATATATATATATATCCTCTCAAACGAACAATATATATACTGCAGGTGTAAAGGATGGTGTACCTATTGGACCACGGGGCAGCTCAATTCGGTATTACTTCTCTTACCCTAAAGGACTTCGAGAAATTTTACGCTACATCAAGGAAAAATATGAGGACCCATTGATTTACATCACGGAGAATGGTAAGAAACTCAGCCATGTATACAAGTAATTGCAACAAACATATGTAGACTCTGATTGTGTTCTGTTTTAGTTAGCGTTGATGAATGTCATTTTTCGAATTGAAATCATTTCAGGGCATGATGAAGATAACAACTTGACAATGTCATCCGCACTTCAAGATTCCAAACGGAAGGACTATTTCCTAGACCACTTATGCTGTCTGCGTGAAGCCATCACGTAATATACAATTTAAGTTCATGAAATGGTTATTATTGATGGCACTTTACAAATTGTAAGATGATCTTGGATATGGATATGCAGGAAAGATGGTGCCAATGTGAAGGGATATTTCACATGGTCATTGATGGATAATTTCGAGTTCACCTCTGGATATATGGTTCGTTTCGGGCTTCACTATGTCGATTTTAAGGACAAATTGTTGAGAAGGTATCCTAAACACTCTGCTCTATGGTTCAAAAGTATACTTGCGCCAAGAGATGAAGATTCTGAATCAAAAGGAATCTCAGATCAATAATCTAAAACTTGTAGACCTGTTTCCTCTTTCCTACATGTGGTACGACCTCCAACTTTATATGTTGTATTATGGTTATACCACTTGCAATATATGTTTCATCGCACAACACACTAAAGTATTTGGGCCTTAATATTAATAAAGGATTTGTCATTTATGTTTGAGGTTGTGATTTCACATTCAATTTCTTTCGGCCTCAATCCTGGGATCATTGATCACAAATCACTCTTAAACGTAGATGCTACTAATAAAACGTAGTACCTCAAATGCGACTTTGCTTATTTATGACAAAAAATGCTAAAACTAGCCAGCCATTGGTAGATGTTGTCTGTAAATATGCAACGATAAACTCTAGGTTACCGCAGTAAAATTTGAAAATTTTATTATATTGATCTTGATCTGATGATTATATAACGTAATTATGTAAACAAGCAAATCAATACTTACTTGTCGCTTAGCTTTTCAGACAACAACTTTAAAGCCTTAAGGTCTTCTTTCTATTCCTATTCGTTCGTCAAGCACCTTGATCCTTTCGTCATATATGGTATGTGGAGCTCAATGCTACAATATGATTAGCATCCCGAACCTCAGTATTCACGGGTAATTGATTCCACCAAAGAAAGTTAGGAGTTCTCGTTCGAAAATATACTAAACTATTTAGTGAGTAGGATTATGGAATTGAAGCATGAAGAAAGAAGCCATGTTTGCCAAGCAAGGAAGAGGAAAACTTGTACAAGAGAAAATAGAATAAATCGCGTGTCTGAATTTCTTCTCTATTTTTCGTCCAAAGGTATCTCCTACAAATACCTAACTGACTCCAACAACATCTGGACTCTTAGCCCAGTTGAATTTAGCTTGAACCCAAACATTTGGTTGAGGGTTTGAAACCCATCAAATCTAATTTAATTTTCTTTATCTCCTTTGAACGTTTATATTTGAACCTCATTCTAAACTTATTCAAATAACCTTTCTTGCTTTAAGTAATTAAATCCAATATAATCTAATTAATCTTTCTTCTAATATAAATTAAATCTAATTTAATTCATTTACTCTCTAAAACTATAACAATTACCAAGTCCGATAATTTAATTTGATTTATTAATTATTTCTATCAAATAGATCAATCTCAATAATGGTAAATTAAATATTCATTAATCCAATTAATATGTAATTCACTCTAATACTCGAATGGTAGAATAATCACCTTGTTGTGTGACCATAGGAACTTATGTAAGTAAGCACTAATCTTATTAAAGTTTAGGTAAAATCCTAGACAATTTACCCAACACTCTTAATACATGAGGAACGTTTGAAAGGATTCAAACCACCTATAATGTAGAACTCATGGCCCCTTCATTTGTGAACATTCGATTAAGTCTAGAACTTGAATTTGTATTTGTTCCAATAACTTAATCACTTTATCTCATTCAACTAATTGATCCAATAATATACGAACACAATGCCAAATATTTCTTGCGTTGGCCAACGACTTAGATCAAACTAGTTATGAGAAGTTAAGTGTTCTCTCCAAGTCTATTTCGATGAATGAATCCTATCTTGGTTCGATTACTACTAACATGTGTTTCGTGATGTGCCCAACACATGTTGTA
This sequence comes from Plantago elongata, assembly GCA_036897095.1. NCBI lineage: Eukaryota > Viridiplantae > Streptophyta > Magnoliopsida > Lamiales > Plantaginaceae > Plantago > Plantago elongata. The sequence continues at coordinate 27,827 of JAYMSP010001635.1, read as the reverse complement.
TCTACCCCTCTAAGGAGTGCAAGCATTGGTCATGGTCAAAGCACACGAGTCCATACATGTAGTAAGTATCAACGTCAAGTCAAAGGATTATTACACCACCCTACAAACCATTACTTCCGTAGACATGCAAATAGATTACATCAAACGGTTTCTCGGCTGGATATACCAACACTCTCTAAAGTGTCCATGTGTCCATCACGGATTATCAAATAATTCGTAGTCGTGAGAATTACTACACCCTCAAAGGATATGATGCAGAAAACATATCAATCTCCAATGCATCATTGATATTCCATTCCTCATGATCATTGATCGAGACCAATCTTAGAGCTATGTTATGTCACGTAAGATCTCACGTTCTTAGTGATAACATAATTCTCAAGGGAACATATATGGGAACACATATATAAATATTTACAGATAAACAAATAATAATATTTATATATTATAATGCTTATTTATAGATAAATAATAATTATAAATAAATGTTAAATTGAATATGTATATTTGTCCTTAATCGATTTTCTCTAGGACATATATACTTGTAACACCATTTAAGTCTGGCTGGGAGTACTTTTGTTGGTATAGAGTTGGGGAGGAAGGCGTGGTGTTATCATGACTTCCAACGGATTTTCTCTTGGCATGGTAATCCCTACACCTTCCGCCATGTCAATCGGTCCATCCCCTGGTGACGCGAAGTTGAAACCTTGAATCAGACGAGCAACCATCAAGTTTGTCACTTGCATTGCAAATGTTGTTCCAGGGCATGATCTTCTTCCTGCACCAAATGGGGTGAACTCAAATTGTTGCCCTATTACATCTACATGTGCATGCTTCGTTAAAAATCTCTCCGGTATGAACTTATCCGGCTCTTCCCAAAACCTGTTGAAAAAGATAACAGTATGTAAAGGATATAGAGAATTTCATTTTATATGATCAATTGAGCAAGTCTCATGAAATACTTGTTCTTTTGATTATCACAAAAGACCATATATAAAAATTCTCTTTACCTAGGGTCTCGGTGCAATTTGAGCAGATTGACAAATAACAACGTCCCCTTTTGAATGTTATAGCCCCCAAGCTGACATTCCTCTTCCGCCTCATGGGGAATGGATAATGGCAGGGGCGGATATAGGCGGAGGGCTTCTTTGATTATCGCTTCGAGATAAGGTAAGTTCTTAATGTCAGATTCTTGTACCCATCTCTGCTTGCCTACTTTGGCGTCTATCTCTTCTTGAGCTAGCTTCATAACATTCTTGTGGTTTACTAGTAATGCTAGGAGCCATGTGACATAGACGGATGTTGTGTCGAAGCCTCCTAACACCACATTCTGCATCTCGTTCAACACCAACAATTATTAGTTCGATTAGATGACACTTTCTTGTGTCGAAGCCTCCAAACACATCGGGTTAGAATGTAGTGAAAATGTTTTGGAGGGGGTGTATATATAGGTATATAACACAGCGTAAATGCAGAGAGTGTTTGTGTAATTACCGAAACAAAGTACAGTTAAAGAATTCAAATGGAAACTTACCACCACTGTGGCTTTAGTAATGGTAATTCTCTTCACACCATATTTATCAAACCTATCATCAATGACAGAAAGCAACTCATCTATGAAATCTTTCCCTTCACTTGGTTTGCCAAATTTCTCTCTTTTCTCAACATGTTCCTCAATCCATTTCTCAATGATAAGATCTAACTCTCTTGCCACATACTTCATCCTCTTAACCACATTCCCATGATCATCGATCCACTTAATAATCCGCATCGGGATCACATCCGACAATACGAATTCGCCGGACAAGAACGTAAGTTCCCTGAACAGATTCCTAAATTTTTCCACTTCTACTTCAGCGTATATTCTCTTTCCCGCGATGGTCTTGACAATAATGTTCAGCGCCACTTGGTCAATCCAACGACTTAATACCTGTTTAATTCAATCAGTATTTTTTTAAATCTTTTTTGAAAAATGAACGTATAAGAATTTACACGGAGCATAATTAAGTAATGGAGGCAAGAACTTATTACCACCGGCTTGGAGCGTTCCCCGGTAGCTTGAATGTAAAGTTCCCGGATACTCGTTTCAATTTCGTTCACACGCAGGCCCCTCATTGTTTCGAGTCTACGTGGGGAGAGAACTTCCGCCATGACCAACTTCCTAGTTTCACGCCAATACGGACCGTTGCTGAAACCGAAAGCGGCATGGTCGTAAACTAGATGTAAGCCAGAATTAGATCTAGGCCGTTTGGCAAACGATTTGTCATTGGTGGTGAAGCACTCCATGACGGCTTCACGGCTGCTGACCACAACCACACGCTGCATACCGAGGCGGAGACCAAATATTGGGCCATGTTTTTCGGCCAGGTGACCGAGTGTGTGAGCCAGGTGGACAGGACTGCCAAGGAGAGGAAGGTGGCCGATGACCGGCCAGGCGCCTGGTGGCTCTGGAGGATATGGTTTGGATGATTTTTTAGTGATCAAGAGTAATAGAGGAACAAGGGTTAAACTTAAACACAGTACTAGTACAATGAAATAAACCATTTCTAGCTACCTATTGAGATACAAAAAAGTATTTCTGTTGATGTTTAAAAGTGGCTCGAAACCATGAACCTGTTATGCACTTTGTACGGTCCCATTTAAACATATAATATGGGCAGGTTTCTTAAATTGTGATAGTTGAGGTATTTATTTATAAAATGTGCGGTCTCTCTTGAGTCTCAGTCTCATCCTACACAATAACAAATTGCGGTGGTAGTTGAAGCATGGGCTTTAAATTTTAAGGACTTAACGTGGATAGTAGCTAGCTAGCTCCTTAGAGGATGTTCCTAAAATGTTACAAAGTCAGAAAAGGATTTTGGAATTTTGGGGCTATGAACACTTGCTATGATGATTATCAGAATGGTGAGTAGCATGCTTCACAGGACAGCATTTACATGCTAATTACGGTGACGATTAAAATAAATATTTTAAGGAGTTCCTCCTACGAAAGATCCCCATATATATGAAAGTGCCGAAAATTCCCTTTTAATAATAAAATTAAATAATTTTTTTTTTCAATTTGACTTTTACTTATTTTTTGCAGGTATTTTAATCCAGATTAGTAAAAATGGATCAAATAAAAATTAGATAAGTATATTACAAAAATTAAATAATAGTATAAGACTCATGTAAAAATTAAAGAATTTCTTTTATAAACTAGACTAATGTAAAAACTAGACAATTATATATGTGACACTGAATGAGTAAATTTTTGTACTTTTTTTTTATTTTTGAAACGGCTAATTAAAGGGTGATTCGAACCCCGACTTATTAGTTGGAGGTGGATCGTATTACTAACTAAGATGCACTTCATTGTCAATTCTTTCTTATTTTTGTATAAATAATAAAATTATAAAAAGATTATTTCAAAACTTCATACAAAACTAGATAATGTTGTAAAAATTATGTAATACATACAAAAAATTAGACAATTCAATATAATTACACAATAGAAGGATATAAATGAAAAATATACAAATATTGTTACAAACTAGATTAAATGTGTTAAAAGCTAAAACACAAGATATTTATATTTGACATAAAAATTATATTACATGTGTTAAAAATTAAGGATCTCTCTGAATTCTTTAATTATAACAGGTATTTTATGAGTTATAGTATAATTTTAATCAGATTTTATTTATTTACCGACTTATATACAAACCACCATCTAAATTTTACAAATACTAGTTGGTGGGTAACCGACATATATAAGTAAATCATACAATAACTCAAAACACAAGGCTGGCTGGCTAACCCATCTATACAAGAATTGAAACAGAATGTTGGTAGAACTAGTGTCGCTCAGGCTTACACGTCTATTTCACCAATACAGTTCCACTGTGGGCCAAGCTCTCGTGATCATCATTCCATTATTGGGATCATATCGCAAAAATTCAACTATCTATATACAGATATATATTAATATCATTAATGAAATTATCTATGGGCTGATTGGCATGCGATTTAAATGTCCCGATTAAATATCTTTATAGTGATCGAAATTGTAGTGGGATTGTTAAAATTGTGTTTGGTATAGAATTGTAATTTGATAGTGTATTATAGGTTTGTTATATAGGTGGAGAAAAATGTTACTACTGTAGAGGCATTTCGATCTTCGACATTTAAATGCCATAACAAACACAAAATCTCCGAGTAGTATCTAAACGGGCATTTGAATGCTACTCCAATCAGTCCCTTATACATCTAATATTACATTTTTTTATTATATTAAAATTTATTTCGTTAACAATATATATATTTTAATTAATTACATATTTAATTTTATTGATATCACATATTGTATTTAGATATGTAGACCGTCGTCCACAAGAAATTCACCATGTCGGTTCTTTTGGGGTAATTGGCTTAAGTCCATGCTAACTTTGTTAATGAGAAATTCAAATAATCCACTACAAATTGATTTGTTAAAACTCGGGCCTAATTTTACAACCAGATATGATATGAACATATCGAACCTATAAAATACCTGAAATTACATCGTATATAAAACGTTTATGATGCAACATTTAAATCACCATGATACACTAATTAAAGAGAAAAAATTTAATATAGCGTTCAATTTTTTTCCAACACTTTTATTGTACATGCATTTTACTAGAAGAGTGTGAATACTTTTACTTAACATTACTATTACTTCGTTTTTTAAACGGCTAATGGGTGACTAGAACTCCAACCTATTAGTTGGACATGAAGCGTTTTACCAACTGAGTTGCACCTCAGCGTCGTTATTATTACTCTGTATATTTTTGAATTAGCAATATTCCTACCGGTCTCCTTAATTTATGTTTAATTAGATTGAAGGTGGCTACAATGCAAATGGGAAAGGGCAAGGACTATGGGATAACTACACACACGCTCACCCAGGTAACTAACTACTCTACTTATCAATGTCATGCTATATGAGAACGAACAATCTTTCTTCAAACAGATTGACTGAATAAATTGAATTGCAGAAAGAATATGAATGTCGATTCCTATAAGTTTTCCGTTTCCTGGGCTAGAAATTTGCCAGGTAATTAACCTGGCCTCAACAACTTGTTATGAATTTATGATCATTCATCGGAAATTCTGGTTAATAGGATCATTTGAAATTCGTGTATTTTAATTTCCCATTATACTTGAAAACTTAGTATAAACTTTCTCAATTGAGAAAGCAGAGAAGATTTTATTGAATGAAAGATAAGAATCGCAAAAGTGAATACAGAAAGCTAGAAGCAGAACTCACTCTGTTTTTATATATAACAGAGGAAAGCTAACTAACTAACGGGCGGCAGTACTAATCTTAATAGATTATGTACTACTCTAATTACAATTACTTGATCAAGTCTCACTAACTAGTACAACTTTTAATACATGATGTACAATTCGTTCTGGCTAAGCCCTTGCGACCGTTCTGTCTTGATTCATTCTTCTTAATCTCGTTGATTGATTCAACTAGTGCCTGGTACGGATCGGGTAATTCGGGTATACAGCTTGGGTACCGATATTTCGGGTTTGAATATTTCAGGTACGAGTTTTTGAGTTTTGTATTAAACGGATATCCGGTTTCAGATATTTGAGTACCCAAATTTTATACTTCAAATTTATTTTTTATCATTTAATTCATATTTGATGAACAATTTTAGTTAGTAATAAAGTACTAAAAATTGGTGTTAATGCATTGAGTTTAAATTAAGTAAACTTCGAAATTCTATTTTGAGAATTATACGTAGTAAGTTTATTTAGTCATTTTATCATAAATCATGTATAGTCATGTTGTTCTAAATATACAAATTATATTAGGTGAGAACAGTGGCAAAGGGAGGGGGGTGCGGATAGGTGCGACCACATCCCGAGTTTCCGAATTTTTGAGTATATATATTTGAAATTTTTGAAATTCGCACCCATTATTTTGTCCAATAAAGAAACTACTCCCTCTCTTATTAGATGTTGTATTAATATTCTAGATAAAAAAATATTATATTGCGTCACAAAGTCTATCGAGAGATTGTTTCTAATAATTTATTTAGAAACAACCTATATTATTAATAAAATTATTCATGCTATTAATCAAAATATATGTCATTAGCAATATAAATCTTGTTGTAATATGAAAAATACAAACTTTGGGAATATAGATGTTTTGATTAATATAAATTTTTTAAAATATTATTGATGAAGTTTTTGTTGAATGTTTATTAAGTTACTAAGTGACTTCGTTTTATATAGTTTCCGACCCGACTTGTGTGTATGAAATACACCGTTCATAATTTATTGCATAATTCACACCCTTAAATAATAGATATTGGCTTCGCCCCTGGGTGAGAATGTAATAACAAAATTATATTTTTTTCATGATTATCCAACAGGTACCCGATACCTGATCGGGTAGTAAAGCGAGTACCCAATACCTGAAATATTTTCTGTTTTTTTAATATTTTACAGGTATATGTTAATTATGTCTCATCATGACCAACAGTAAATCATGGATTATATAAAGTAAAGTGTATTTCATACCGTATATTTCAAACATACTATATTATAAATATTTTACTTACAGATGTTAACTATATATATGGATCTCACCAATTCTCTTACTAGCAAAAAGATGAAAGTAATCATAATGGTTGATAACCAGCAGAGATATGTAAATTATCTATATTGAAATTTTATTATATATTCTATTTTTACGTGTGAGCCCTAAACTTTATAATAACCAAAAGGTATGTGTGAATTATCAATATTCATAATTCATTATATATTTCATTCTTACATGTGGGACCAAAACTTTATTATAACTAACATACTTAAAATTGTTGTTGGCTATAGTAAAACATAAGCAACATCAATTAACCATGTTAGTTAAATGATGTTGGTTATTTCTAAGTTTTTTTAGTAGTGAACAACTTAATCAACGAGCTTCTAGCTTATGTTATGGACTACGGAGTATATACGACGAATAACATTTTCTTAGATTCATCTTTTTATGAGGATTGAGAGTTTAATTTTGGCAAATGTTACGGTATTTGTAATGCAGGTATAGAACCTTGGCTAACTATTCTTCATCAAGACTATCCAAAAGCTATGGAGGATGCATATGGCGGTTTCTTAAGTGAAAAAATGGTGTAAGTCATTCGGGGTTCTTGTTTTTTTGCAAATAATTCAAAGATAAATCGAACGCTGACTGGTCGACTTCGACATGACGGATTTTCTGAACTTTACGGATTTGTTGTTTACTGAATTCGGTGACATGATGAAATACTGGATCACTATAAATGAGCCGTGGGCGCTTAGTAATCTTGGTTATACAGTAGGTTAACCTGGTTGTTGCTCCTCATCTACAAGAATTTATTGAACAGAAATGTAGGTAGAACTAGTGTTGCTCAGGCTTACACGTCTATACCAATACAGTTCAATTGTGGGCCAAGCACTCTTGATCATCTTTCAAATATTGTGATTCATAAGCTACCGCAAAAATTGCACAACATGTTTGAGATTGAGGTATTCATTTACTCTCTCCATAGGAATTTTAAAAATCCAACTTGAATAAACTAGTTACAATATACATTATTAATTGTTATTTCAACCTTGGAGACGAACTCTCATCGTTCAAGGGAAGGGGAGTGTGCCGGAGATCTTGAGTGTTGTGTCGGGTCCTGATTGATCTACTGCAATGGTGGACACACAAACGGCTATACCGAATCCGCCGCTTCTTTAACCATAATTGGTTCCTTTGTCTATTTTGGTTTAAATGGCGGATTTAGAACATATTGAATTTGGGGCTAGGGCTAAACATTGAAGCATACTTGAGTATATATGATGCATGTTGTTAGTGATGCTTCTATTTCTAAAGTTACGCCTTTTACTTAAACTCTAGATGGAAATCGATTAATTGTCATGTGATATGTCCAGTAATTGGGTCACTGGTTTGGGTTGGGTTGGGTTGGGTTGTACACCCGCACTTTAGTATTCAACCCGAACACTGCATGCCCAAAATTCGACCTGAGCTTCATTTTGAACCCGGTTGGTCCTGTCCGAATTTCAACTCATTAAGCTATGGGACAATTTAAACTTATAGACTATTAATTTGAAATGTTTAGAAACATTATCATTGGGGCTATATAAACAATACATTAGAACTATATCAGGTAGCACCAACCAATGAGCTTTGAAACAATTTCAAGGTGATCAAATTTTATAAGACATGAGCTCCAAGTTCAAAACAATAAGCATCTCTTGAAGCATATTGTTCCCCTTGTTTAAAAACATGAAAAATATAAAGATGGACAAACAACAGCATTGAGTTGTTAAAGTGTTTGAATTTTCAAATATTGATTATCCTCCATAGGATCGGAGACCATTGAAGTTCTATTTGAGTTATTATATATCCTCTATTGATTTGTGGATGGTAAAATTAGGTAAAGTGTAGAATATGCAATTTGAAAATTAGACACCCTATAAGGATGGGTTTGTAATTTTCATTAATTGCAATATAATACTATATTTTTAAAAAAAATAGCACATGTTATAAAATACTATATTTTTCTTTAATTAAAAACTAACACTATATTTTGTATTATCCTCCATTGGATCGGAGACTCATTTATTAGACAACCACCTAGATGGTGAATCATGCTTGATGAAACTCGTTTCGTTGTGAGAAAGTGAAAGAGATAGTCTGTGTTTAATATAAAATAGCATATGTAATTTTAAAAAATTATTGATAAAACACATTAAATATAAAACAATCTATATTTATATAAAAAAAATATAAAAATATTTTTAATGACCGAACACTTTATGACTGTTTGGTATAGAATTAAAATTGAATTATTTAAATTTGAATTGAATTTTTATATATATTTATAGTTAAAAATGTAATAGAACTGAATTGCAGTTTTACATCAAATACACATTTAATAAATGGACACCGTAAAGAAAATGTCGGAGACCGTGCTCTCAATGTGAGTGGACTTTGAATAGTCTAGTAACGAAGGATCAATTACAAATTCACAATTACGCACATGTGTATTGATTACTAAATATTGTGGCGGGGCATCAAATTACATAAAGTATGGCTGAGAATTGAGATATAAGTGAGGGCACCACGTGAAAGCTGTGAGATTTAATTATTGATCAGGACATGTGATTCATTTCGATCAATCTGGCCTGGTTGGCCTTACATTATAAGTAGGGTTAAGCCTGAAAAATCCTCCCTACCAGACAACAATCAAACAGCAGTATATCCGATAATGAGGCCTTCTAAGTTCTTGTTGAGTTGGGTACCTGTATGTCTTCTCATGCTATCGCATTTTGGTAATTCTTTACAAGAGGTCGAACAAGTCAAGTGCTCCTGCAACGAACAACGTATAAATCGTCAAGGCTTTCCCTACGGGTTTAAGTTTGGTTGTGCAACATCCGCCTATCAGGTTCATGTCCTATACTTGGAGACAACTTATTAGATGTATTTTCAGTTTAGTGTTGCATATTGTAATACTAGTATATATAATGAGATGGTATATATGTTTGAGTCTACTCGTTGCTTCAATTCTACCCATATAATGTGCTCTTTTGCGTGGTTGATGGGTAAGTCAAAATGAGGCCAAATATTATAATTTGATCAAATAGAATGAAGAAGGGTTACTTTCCCTCCCTCCCTACTCCGTTCCATTTAAAATGAAACATATCTAAAATGCACAATTTAAAAAAAATATGTAATATGTGGTTAAGAATAAATTTGAGATAGAAAAGTACATGTGGTCTAATAATGTGTAATTGAAAATAAATTGTATGGGAGGCTTATTTTTATAAATAAAAAATTATTTCAAGTCCACTATATCGGTACTTTTGGGTAATTAGCTGTAATTAAAATAGCGCAGTCCCGATCAAACTAAAATACTTAAGATTACTTTATATATATAATGCATATGGTGAAACATTCACTATAATATACTACAAACATGATATAAATGTACTGAAGAGGAAACTTTAGGTGATCAGTATAGCGTTAATTTTTTCCAACACTTGATCATACATACATTTTACTACAAGAGTGTGAATGCTTTTACCTAACATTATCAATCCTCTATATGTTTGAATTATTAATATGTTAATTATGTTTAGGTTGAAGGTGGTTATAATGAAAATGGGAAAGGGCAAGGATTATGGGATAACTACACACACACTTACCCAGGTAACTAATTACTCTACTTGTTAATGTCAAGCACTCAAGCTAGATGGGAACAATTCTTCTTCAAACAGACTGACTGAATAAATTGAATTGCAGACAGAATTAGGGACCAGAGTAACGGAGATGTCGCAGCCAAGTCTTATCATCTATACAAGGAAGACGTTCGACTCTTAAAGAATATGAATGTCGATTCCTATAAGTTTTCCGTTTCCTGGTCTAGAATTTTGCCAGGTAACCTCAACAACTTGTTATGAACTTATGATCATTCAGTATCGGAATTCTGGTTAATAAGAATCGGAAAAAGTGAAAACAGAAAGCTAAAGTAGAACTCACTCTGTTTATATATAACAGTGGAAAACAAACTAACTAACTGTCGGAGGTACTAATCCTAATACACTATGTACTACTCTAATTACAATGACTTGAAGTCTAACTAACTAGTACAATTTTTTATACATGATGTACAATTCGTTCAGGCTAAACCCTTGGGAACGTTCGTCTTGATTCATTCTTCTTAATCTCGTTGATTGATTCGATTCGATTATCTTCACAAAACTTATATCGATAAGTACTGTAGTAATTAGAAGTACACATCGCCGATGTTGTTGTGCAGGTGGAACAAGAAGCAAAGGTGTGAATCAAGATGGAATTGACTACTACAACAACTTGATCAACGAGCTTCTAGCTAATGGTATGGATTATGGACCACGGAGTATATACTATGGATAACATTTTCTTGGACATCTTTTTATCACGATTGAGAGTTTAATTTTGGCAAATGTTACGGTATTGTAATGCAGGTATAGAACCTTGGCTAACTATTCTTCATCTAGACTATCCACAAGCTTTGGAGGATGCATATGGCGGTTTCTTAAGTGAAAAAATGGTGTAAGTCATTCGGGATTCTTGTTTTTTTTGCAAATATTTCAAGAATAAATCGAACACTGACTGGTCAGACTTTGACAGGGCGGATTTTCTGGATTTTGCGGATTTGTTGTTTGCTGAATTCGGTGACAGGGTGAAATACTGGATCACTATAAATGAGCCATGGGGGCTTAATTATCTTGGTTATACAGTAGGTTTATTTGCACCTGGTCGTTGCTCCGCAAATATGGGATATTCTTGCACAGTAGGTGATTCCGGTGTAGAACCATATATCGTGAACCACAATCAGCTTCTTGCTCATGCTGCTGTTGTCAACTTATATCGGAAAAGTTATCAGGTCATACATACATACATATATTGATCATGTCTTGCTTTTACATTAGCAATTAAAAGATCATACAACTATTCAGTGAGTTGACAGAATATATATGCTCATATTGCAGGAGTTACAAAAAGGACAGATCGGGATAACAGTTAACTCATACTGGTTTGTGCCTTACGATGACACGGATGAAAGTATCAAGGCGAGAGATCGAGCTTTGGAGTTCATCTTAGGATGGTGAGCTATTTATTAAGTTCTGGTCTTGCCTTGAATTTTGGACCTTTTTTATAGATACTGATCTTATTATTGTAAACTATTAACATAAATTGTCAGGGTAATGGACCCAATAGTATTCGGTAGGTATCCCTTGAGCATGCAGGAGCGTGTAGGAAGTCGACTACGTAATTTCACCGAACAGGAAGCTCAACTGCTGAAAGGATCCTTCGACTTCATAGGGCTCAACTATTATAATGCATACTATGCACGTAATTCACCAAATCATACTAACATTCAGAACTACGTGACAGATATGGGAGTTGAGATGATTGGTCAGTGTTGGAGATAAATTAACACTAAGACCTTGATCTGAAAGTTCACTCATATTTATAAATCAGCGCGTTGCTTTTTTTCTTGTCGTGTATGCAGGATCCAAAGATGGGGTACCTATTGGACCACATGATCACTCACTAAGGGAAATGTACATCTATCCAAAGGGACTCAGGGACATGTTGCGCTACATAAAAGGAAGATATGGCAATCTGTTGGTATACATTACGGAGAATGGTAAGCAATTTTACATAGTTTGAAAGATATTAAATCTTGTTATAAATGTATGACTCTGTTCAGCAAAACTATCTGATAAGCTTAGACATTCAATTAACTCATTTTGGTCAAGCAAATGTCCAAATTCGGCAACAACTGTACTAATGCTTATTTGTGAAAACAAATTGTCTGCAGGAATGGACAGTGACAATAACTTACCAATGGCCTCTGCAATTCAAGATTACGAAAGGAAGGAGAACTTCCATAACCATCTCTGCTGTCTGCAGGAAGCAATCGAGTAATGATCCTTAACTATTGAAGCAACAATGATAATGTTCATGACTGTTTTGATAATTCTTGTATGATTTGGATTAACAGGATATATGGCATCAATGTGAAGGGATTTTTCTCGTGGTCATTGCTGGACGATTTTGAGTTTAAAAGTGGATATTTGGTAACATTTGGGCTCCATTATGTAGATTATTCGGACAAATCTCGCAGACGATACCCTAAAGTTTCGGCTCTATGGTTCAGAAATATACTTGGGGGAAGAATTGCTGACGAATAAGATGATACTGTAGTGGAGCTTGTACTGTATGAGATGCAACAAATTCTATGTTGTTATTCTGTAACTTAGTTTCACTGCTGTTCCAGTGATGTGATGCAGAGCTTGTACTATATGAGATGCAATAAATTCGATGTTGTTATTCTGTAACTTAGTTTCACTGCTGTTCCAGTGATGTGATGCATAAATTCGACATTGTATTAGTGTGTAACTCAGTTTCACTGATGCAAAGTGAATCAAGCATACTCTAACTGTATCAAGTAAAAGCAAGGTAAAATGGCATATTAATCAAGAAGAAACCATTGATATTCAAAGAGAATCATTGTATATGAAACAGAAGTAGCTCTTGTACAACTTGAGTACACATTTACAGATAACCTCTATTTTACATCTTACAAATGGCTTGATTAGCTATTTTTTCATCCAGTCATACAAGCTGTATCCTGGGAAGCCTTTTTTCGCCTCTTCATGGTATCTTTTGATAACGCTAGATCATTGGGCTTCAAAATTGAAAGCTCTCATTTTGACAGGTGAAGCACATTGATTATCATCACATTGGTTTTCATCTTTTCTCAGATCAAAGCACAACAAACGTTTCACCTTTTGGTTCACTTTCTCGGGTTGAGTGAAATAACCACCAGCATCAAGTTGAAGTGACTCTAACTCTTGACTTGGTTTCTGGACCTGATGAGGAGTCTCAGAAATTAGCCCAATTGAGAACTGTTCTCTCCAATTTTCAGGCTCTTGTTCATCTTCTTCAACCAAATCAGCCCAGCTTTTTGTTCGCACTGATGTTGAAAACTCGGATTTTTTTCTACATCCTGTTTGGGGATCACCATTTTTTACAGTTTCAGCACCAGAAAGTTTGCGACTTTGAACAGGTTCCATGTTGGAGATTGTCTCGGAAGTCAAGTCTGAAGCCAAATCACATTCTTTGGCAGGTTTCGAAACACCATCATACACAAACAAACAGGAATGGTTTCCATTTTTGTTTCTTTCAAAAGGTTCTTGGGGCCCCAGTTTTGCTTTCTCCAGATTATCCACAAAATTTCCCCTCCAATCTGTACGAGACAGTAACTGCACTTTTGGACAAGCAGAATAATCAGCAGAATAGTTGCAGGGATTGTTCATAAGTGATATTCCATTTTCACCTTCAGTAGATGGTCCAAAAGGCAATTTTCTTTGACCTTGACCATTGAAAGACAATGGTCGATGCCTGGGTTGTGTAAATGGAACTCTTGGAGTTTCTCTATTAGAACATGGAGAGTCATATGGCCGACAGTCAATTCTTCTGGCAAAACCAGCTTCTTTCTCACATGGAAACTCAGTAAACAATCTTTTATTCGTCCTGTTGAGAAAACGAGGCACCGGTGGGGTCTGGAATCCATCAAGATTCTGTTGACAACAAGATCCAGAATTTGCATGGTTTGTATACTTAAGAGCATGCTGTGATTCCATATCAGCCAAAGTCTGACAAGCACGTTCGTAGGATTTGGCATATGACTCGTCAGCATGCTCATTGTCAGATGGGCATATCGCTTGGAGAAGAAACTTGGCTTCTATTAGTTTGTTCAGATGCATCAAGCACAGTGCTAAGTTGCACTGCTTGTTCTTATCTGATTCGAACGAGAGTGCTTTCCTGCATTCGAACCAGATGACAGCACAGCATTCAGATTATAAGGCATAAATCGGAGAGTAGATGCATAACCATAACATATTGGGAAAACATGCGCTTATAAACATTAGATAAACATATTTTCCAGGAAACACATAATTTAATGAGAATCTAAGAAATTCAATCAGAAACAACAACAACCTAGAGCAAAGTATTAAGATGTAATAGAAAGTACCTGTAGTACTCTTCGGCAGACTTGAAATCTTGCTTTTGCATATAAGCCCAAGCTAAATTCCCCAACAACCTTCAGTTATTGTAAAATAAAAAGAAGAAAAAAATCAATATATGTTTAATAATTTGACAAGTTTATTCTTACTAAAGAACAACTGCAGGTACTAACCTAGAGTAATCCTTTTCAATAGTGATTTGGACCTTCCGTCCTTGGGACCTAGCAACCTTTGTTCTCTTGCCACCAAAAATAAATCCTTCTTCTACCTGCTTTACTTTCAGCAGAAGCATTTCAATCTCTTCCTCAAACTTGCCCGCAACCTACTTTAACCACAGAAGGCAGATTACTATAGACCTCAGCTACTAATAACTCAGAAGTTAGAATGATGTTACTTCACCTTGTATAGCTCAAGGAGTAAATTGTCTATGGATTCTTGAGATTCAGGAGTGCAAAGATGGCGAAATGATTTAATCGCTTCTATTGCCTCATCCGACCTATCCAATTGTTTCATTACCACAGCCATGTCTTTTAGTGCACTCTCGACTCGATCACCAGAGTTTATTGCTGACCAGAATAGAGAAATAGCCTTACTTGGATCCTTATCTAGAAGCTGTTGTTAAAAACAGGAAGTGTTTATAACCAAACAAATTAAGAGACAGTATACAAACTCGTTATCAACGAGCCAACAACTAAGCGGATGCAATCATGCAAGGGCAAAGATAAAACTTTTAAAGTCTTTTTCATCAAGAAAAATCAAAGGCAAATTCATTCAGCCATCATCAAACATATTCTTTGCACCCACAATATCAACAAATGAGCTGTCAAACATCCATATCCCCTGTTTCTACCAAAATCCCAATTCATCATACTGTGAAATAATATACGACTATATTGTTTCTCATCAATTAATATAAATGAAAGAAAAATTCATCTAAGCAATTCATCGAACACGTTATATGCACCAGAAAGTCATAAAAAACAATCACGAATCTTTCATATAAATCATAAATCCCCTGTTTCTGCCAAATACCCTATTCGCATACAGTCAAATAACCTAACCCAAGAAACACAAACTAAAATTGGGCGAATTAACGACTTGAAATTGTTAACTTGCCGTTGATAACTTGTGAAATTGACAGAATACCTGAACTTGTTTAGCTCGGCCATAAGGAGAGTCTCCACAAGGGACCTTGTGAATGACATGGAAGCGTTCATTCGAAGTTCTTGGTTTCCTTTCTGAAGCTGGGCTACCCCTAGAAAATCGCCGTGTCTTCCATGGCGGTTGTGGCGTCAAGAAACCAGTCGATTGATGGCTGTAGTGATGTTCGACATCACTGCTACTCGACATTTTCTTTCAATTGATTGGCATTTAATAACAGAGTACACCGCATCGATTTTCTTAAAGTAGAAACTAAAACAGGGGATTAGGAGTTTTGGTTAAGAATGGTAACTGGTAGAGAAATAAAGATGGAATTTCTACTGTGAAATAGTATTCGTAGTACGGCTGGTTCAAATTTGTAAAATAGTAGCTGTTATAAATTAGGAAACAATTAGTCGGCAAGTTTCTCATTATCCTAAACTTGAATATTTCCTTCACCTATTCCTATTTGGTTTTGTTACCTAGTCCTGATAGGTTTTTTACTCGGCTTATTCACTATTATATATACCAGATCAATACATGTTTATTAGTGTATATCGTACCACTTTAGCAGATCTAGACATCGATTACGCAGAGACAGTCCGTCAGTTATTGTGGGTCGAAGCTGTAACAGGATAAAAGGATGACTGGATCCGATTGCGAAAGCCGGGATATGATTTGCAAAGATATGGAAGTTCATGCAAATTTCGGGAAGCGCGGTGGATTATACATCCCTCCAGCAAAGTTCGCAAGAATGATCAAGGATATTCAGGATAAAACGAGTGTTGAATATCAGAGAATCACATGGGACGCCTTGAGGAAAAGCATCAATGGTTTGGTGAACAAAGTGAATTCGACTAATTTCGGAGTTGTTTGGTGAAAATCTGATAGGGGTAGGGGTTTGTTTTGTCGGTCATGCATGAAGTCTCAAATGGCTTTGCCAGGTTTTACGGATGTGTTTGCAGCGTTGGTTGCAGTTGTTAACACAAAGTTCCCGGAAATTGGTGATCTTATGTTGAGGAGGATTATATTGCAGCTTCAGAGAGCGCTCAAGCGAAACGACAAGCCTCAACTACTTGCGGCAGTTAAGTTTATTGCACATCTCGTAAACCAGCAGGTGGTGCATGAGCTTATTGCGCTTGAGTTGCTAATGTTGCTTCTGGAAAGGCCTACTGATGATAGTGTCGAAGTTGCTGTAGGCTTTGTTACCAAGTGTGGGTTCATGCTGCAGGATCTTTCTCCTCGGGGATTGCTTGGAATTTTTGATAGGTTCCGCGGAATCCTTCATGAAGGGGAAATAGATAAACGTGTTCAGTTTTTAATTGAAGGTCTGTCTGAAGTACGGAAATCTAAGTTTCAGGGACACCCAGCTGGTCGTCCGGACATGGATCTAGTTGAGCATGAAGAGCAGTTAATACATGAAGTCTCTCTTCAAGACAAAATTGATCCTGAGATTTCCTTGGACATATTCAAACCTGATCCAAAGTTTACTGAAAATGAGGAGAAGTATGAAGATTTGAAGAAGCAGTTACTAGGTGAAGAATCTGAGGATGAAGCAGATTCAGATGAGGATGAGAATGAGGACGAGGAAGATGAAGAATCTGAGGATGAAGACGAAGAGCAGATGAAAGTAAAGGATGGGAAGGAGACAAATTTAGTCAATCTACGGAGGACAATATATCTTACGATTATGTCCAGTGTTGATTTAGAAGAAGCAGGGCACAAGCTACTGAAAATTAGCATTGATCCTGGACAAGAGATGGAACTGTGCATCATGCTGTTGGAGTGCTGCAGTCAGGAGACGACTTAAACCGATACTTCGGACTTATTGGGCAACGATTTTGTATGATAAACAAGGTCTATCAGGAGAACTTTGACAAGTGCTTTGTGCAGCAGTACTCGATGATCCATCGCTTAGAAACAGATAAATTGAGGAACGTTGCCAAGATTTTTGCTCATCTGCTAGGTACAAACACTCTGTCATGGCACATGCTATCTTATATACGGTTGACTGAGGATGATACCACATCGTCATCCCGTGTTTTCATCAAAATTCTCTTCCAGGACTTGTCTGATCAACTGGGGATCCGCTTGCTAAATGAACGTCTCAGTGATCCTGCAATGCAAGATCCTTTTGAATCTATTTTTCCCTGGGATAATCCCAAAAACACCAGGTTCTCGATTAATTTTTTCACTTCCATTGGTCTGGGCGGTATCACAGAAGGGAGAAGAACATGCCACGGCTCATCATGCAAGAACAGAAAGCTGTCCCTTCAGAATCGAATAGCTCCCAGTTCTGACGAATCATCAAGTTCGGAATCCAGTGATGGTGATAGTGATGATGGGCGCGGGGAAAGAAGAAGGAGAAGGTACTAAATCTAATGAAGTGGGTAACTAGACAAGAGATTGGCCTGTCATCTTTCAAGCACTCATTTAATTTTGTTTCTGCAAATAGTTTTTTATATGTACAATCGTGATATTTGCTATTTAAGTTCTTGTGCTTCTCTTGTAACTCTTCGGAGACTCTCCTACTGAAATTGCGAAAAAAGTTCAAAAAGAAGTGTATATTCATATTTCATATCAACAACTTGAACCAAGCAGAGTAAAATGGCAAATTAATGAAGAAACAAGTGAAATTGAATCAGAATCATTTATTGAATCATAGGTAACTCTTATACAACTTCTGTAGACATTTATAGGTAAACTATGTTTTACAGATTACAAATGGCTTAATGAGCTATCCTTTCATCCCAGACATACAATTTGAATTAATCCTCCAAAGCCTTTAACCTGTCTCTCCACCTCAAACTGAAATCTTTCTGTAACGCCAGATCAATGGCCTTCTAAGTCGAAAAGCTTTGGCTTTCAATGGAAAAGTGCAGTGTTTTTGATATTTTCTTTGATTACAGCACAGTGAACGTTCAACCTCCTCGTCCACTTTCTCAGATTGAGTGAAATAACCATCAGCATCGAGGTCAAGTGACCCTAATTCTTGACTTGATTTCTGGACCTGATGAGTCTCTGAAATTATTTTGAAGTCCACAGCTTCATCGTTACAGTCTCCATTCTCTGAAAACTCAACTGAGAACTGTTTTCTCCAATTTTCAGGCTCTTGCTCATCTCCTTCAACCAAATCTGCCCTACTTTTCTTTCGGCCTAATGTAAAATACTCAGACATTATTCCACATCCTGTTTGGAGATCACAGGTTTTTATAGTTTCAGTATCTAAAGGCTTGATGCTGGAAAAACTGTGACTTTCAACAGGTTCCATGTTGGAGATTATATTGGTTATTGTACTATCAGCCGTGGAACTCGAATCTGCAGCCAGATCACATTCTGGGGCAGTTTTTGCATCACCACCATAGACAAACGAACATAAATTGTTTTGATTTTCATTTCTTTCAAATGGTTCAGGGGCCTTTTTCACTTTCTCCAGGTTATCCACTAAATTCTCTCCCCAATCTCTGTAAGGTGACGGCAACTGCACTTTTGGAAAAGCAGAATAGTTGCAGGGATTTCGGTTCATAAGTGACTGTCCATTTTCACCTTGAGTAGATAGCCTAAAGGGCAATGGTTGACGAAAATGCTCTTCTGAATTTCTTTGATCTCGACCATTGAAAGACCACAGACATTGCCCCGGTTTTCTAAATGAAGCTCTCGGAGTTTCTCTATTAGAACATGGAGTGCCATATGACCGACAGTCAATTTTTCTGCCAAAACCAGCTTCTTTCTCACATGGAAAGTCAGTACACAATTTTCCATTCGTCCTGTTTAGAAAACGAGGCACTGGTGGCGTCTGGAATCCATCAAGGTTTTGTTGACGAGAACATCCAGAATTAAATTCTGCTAGCTTCGCATAATTAAGAAAACGCTGTGATTCCATATCAGCCAATGTCTGAGAAGCACGTTCATATGATTTAGCATATGACTCGTCAATATGCCCCTCGCCAGATGGGCGTATCGCTTGGAGAAGAAACTTGGCTTCAATTAGTTTGTTCTGATGCACCAAGCACAGTGCTAAATTGCACTGCTTGTTCTTATCTGATTCGATCGAGAGCGATTTCCTGCCACAAGGAGCATGTTTAGATTAAAAGGTGTGACTTGGAGAGCAGATGGACATAACTTACATAATAACATATTGGAAAAACAAGTGGAGGTACAGATTAGCTTTCAAAAACATTATGAAATCTCCAGGAAACATAGAATACTTTAGATTTCTACCAGATCACTCAGAAAGCAGCTAAGGCAAGATCAGATCTCAAACTGAAAATGGAATCTTTTATAGGGTGCAATAACACAGCTTTTAGTTTATATAAACAATAACTGCACACAAAAAGTAGTTTGCCCTGGAAAGTACCTGAAGTACTCTTCAGCTGACTTGAAATCTTGTTGTTTCATATAAGCCCAAGCTAGTTTGCCTAACAACCTTCAGTTATTGTAAAACAGAAAAAAAAAAACCAATCATTCATATGTAAAACAACCTGACAAGTTTATTTCTTATCATAAAGAACCACTTCAGTCTGCATATACTAACCTAGAGTACTCTTTTTCAATGGTGATATGGACTTTATGTCCTTGGAACCTAGCAGTCTTTGTTCTCGTGCCACCAAAAAGAAATCCTTCTTCTACCTGGTTTACTTTCAGTAGAAGCATTTCGATCTCTTCCTCAAACTTTCCCGCTACCTGCTCTTAAACACAGACAACATCTAACTTAATCGATCGTTATATAAACCTCAATTACCAGTAACTTTTAGTATGATATTACTTCACCTTGTACAGGTCAAGGAGTAAATTGTCTATGGATTCTTGAGATTGAGGAGGGCAAAGATGGCGAAACGATTTAATCGCTTCAATTGCCTCATCAGGCCGATCCAATTGTTGCATAGCACCAGCCATGTCTTTTAGGGCACTCTCGACTCTATCACCAGAGTTTATTGCTGACCAGAATAGTGAAACAGCCTTGTTTGGATCCTTATCTATAAGCTGTTATCAAACGTATGATCAACAAACAAATTAATAGACAGATACAAACTCACAATTCAACTAGCTAACTGATAAATGGATGCAAGGAAAATTTAAAGTCTATTTCATCAAGAAAAGGTAACACAAGTTCATTCAGGCATTTTATCGAACACCTTGTTAGCAGCCACACAATGCCATAGAATGATTTACAAGGCATCCATATCCCCTGTTTCCACCAAAAACCCAATTCATATTTCATCATAATCTCAACTATTAATTCATTATTTGCACCCCAATAGCCCAATAACATACAAAGAATCACAAATCATTGATATCCCCTGGTTCCGTCAACTAATCAGAACCGTAAACCCAAAATTATTTGTGAACTGATAGAATACCTGAACTTGTTTAGCTCGGACATATGGAGAGTCTCCAAGAGGGACCTTGTGAATGGCATGGAAGCGGTCATTTGAAGTTCTTGGTTTCCTCTCTGAAGATGGGACATCCCTAGAACATCGTCGCATCTTCCATGGGCGTTGTGGCGTCAATAAACCAGTGGATTTATGGTTGTAGTGATGTTCAACATCACTGCTACTCGACATTTTTCTTTCACTTAATTTGGCAATCAATAACAGAGCAGAGACTGTGTCGTTTTCTTGGAGTGTGAAACAGAGTTAAGAGTTTGATCAAGAAGGGTGATCGGTATAGGAAGAAAACTGATGAGAAGAGGGAAATTGGCCGTTATTTATACACGCGACTTGGAAAAAAAAATCAAATTTTGGTTGGTATTAAATTTTTATGTGGATATATTTCTATAAGTTAGTTGGGCAAGTTACATGGTAAAAATAATACGGTCACATTAAACTATTATTATAATACTACGATCTAAAACATTGAATCAACTCAAAATTGAATTCCAACTCTTCAATTTTTACTAATGTAATAAGGAATCGCACTGTCGCATAATAACGTTGCGGCGTCGCACTATACTAATATATCTTACTAGATTTATTTATTTATAACTCCCTTATATTTTTATCTTAATAAAGTATACATAAAACGATTCAAAATCAACCGAACAATAGTCAAAATTTCACAAAACATCTCATTTTAAATTTGAAAAATTAAAAATTTAAAAAAAGAAGATGGAGACCGGAGCTCCCGCGACTGAGCTTCCATGGTTCCAGCTAAGAGCTTCCATGGAGAAGCTCTGTACGAGCTTCCTCCGCCATGGATAGCTCTATTCGGAGCTTCTTCGTCCGCAAGCTTCCATGGAAGCTCGAAAATAAAAATTGTGAAAAAAAAAAAAAACATTGCCGGAGCTCCGGCAGAGATGGCGGTGTTAAGTTTTGGAGAAGAAAGACTAAAGATGTAATTAATTAATAGGAGGGATGTCCATGTAAATTTTCATAATTTGTATTTTAAAAATTATTTCAATTGTTAAAATTGATTATAAATTAATTTTAAAATGTTAGAGTGTGACATTTGTCATGTTTCTAAAGGTGTACTATTGATAGTACGGTGTGACGAAGTACTGAAATTAGCCAAACCCAAGTTAGTTTGTGTTTAATTGTTAAATGTAGCATTAAGTCTAACTAGTATTAACCCATGACGATGCCACGTTATAGGTTACCTTTTGTAATAATAAATTAAAAAATGGATGATAAAATAAATAATTAATCGCAAAAATTAGGTACTCAAATTTATGTGAACAATGTTGATCATGGTGTCGGCTGATGGACCCCTTCTTCATTCAATAATATATTATTGAGTGTTTGTTTATGCTAACTGTAGCGCCCCAGATTTGGTTCAGACGTCAAGGGTTGTGTCGAATATTTCAAATACTCATTTATTAAAATATTTCAATATTATCCGTTACAACCATATGTACAGGATAAGTAAAACTGAAAACCAACAGAACCCACATCTACCCTAAACTACAACAGCGAAAATTGCCAATGTCCGGCTGTCTGAGTTACCCGAGCATGTCTTCGTGCTCAAAATCTGGGAAAGCAATTTATTGAAACAAAGAGAGTGTCAGCCACGAAGACTCAGTGAGGATAGTCGAGCATGCATGAAATGCGTATGAATATGATAAATACGGCAAACCAACACAACACGCTGATCAGGCACTTTAACAATTTGGGAAACCAGTATCACTCACTTCAGGGTCGTAACCCAAGATGTTTGCACAGCAACACTTCAGGGTCGTAACCCAAGCTGTTTTCACAGGAACACTTCAGGGCATTAAAATCCACACTGCTAAATATGAGTTCTCGAGGCTTAAATTCAATTGAAGTTTGGACACTTTTTTGTATTGTAGTTTGCATGATTTCTTTTTTATGTTTAAGCACAATTTTTGATGTTCCAACATTTCTTAATGCACAATTCATTTTATAGGTAGAAATATGTCAGTTAAAAATAGTAGCCATATAATTATAATTCATATTTTCTAATTTGTTACTTTATTATGAATGAACATAAAGATACCGATGAATAATACTCACTTCGTCATGAATTCAACTTACTACTTTACATTTTAGAATGTTTCAATTTCATTATCCTCTTTTGAAAATCTTTCCTGATTTTATTCAAAATCTTTCATAATTTATTCAATTTATGTAGTACTTATACAATCAATTTTATTTTTTATTACAATATCTTCTATGTTATTTAATTTTTAATTAAAATTTTGTGTTCGTCTCCTTGAGAAACTAAAACCGACAGAGGGAGTATAACATTTTGACAACAACACGAATATCACAACCCTTATTTAAACAAACTGTAAGCGTAATATCTTCCTAAAATAATAAAATATAGGATATGTTATATTCTATTTAAAAAGTATTGCTGCAGTGTTTTTTCCCCTCAAAATTTCCACGTTCTTTCTGGACTATTATTTTACAACCATTATTTTACTGAAAAATCATGATGATGAATTAAATTCAAATATTATTTGAAATGTTTGAATTTGCTAAGTAATTATATTTTTTAATGTTAAAAATCATCTTGAGAAATTGGAAAATTATACTCTATTGAATAAGAATAATAGTAATAATGATAATAATGATGATGATGATGATGATGATGATAATAATAATAATTATTATTATTATTATTATTATTATTATTATTATTATTATTATTATTATTATTATTATCATTATTATCATCACTCCACTAAATTTCAAATATATATTAAATAGGCAAATAAAATAATCTTAATGAATATATCAAAATAAATATCAGGGTAAAATGTTACTATATATATACTTGCACAAATTAAACTCACCAGCCTTGGTTACACTATGACAATTAAAAAAGCATTTAAATAATTATGGAACACAAAAATGAAAGGTTTTAGAAAATAATTCCACAAAATTAATTATACTTGAAAGTAAATGTGATTGGAGATAGAGCATCAACTTTACATATTAAAATTACATATGAATGAATAGTTGAATATTATATAGATTAACTCTTGTTAAATTAAGTAGAAATGTTGACTGCATATGAGGGCTGTAGAATTGACTACAATTGTTAAGTTTGAGAAATGTGTTTGATCGTTTCTGGAAGTTAACCTAAAGAATAATATATAATAAAAATATTCCATACATTAATATCATGAGAATCGGTATAAAATACTATAATGAGTTTATTCATAAATATAACTTTTTTAAATCGTTTATATTTAAATTTGAATAATAAAATTTTATTATTGTTAAAAATTTATTCATTTATAGAGTATTTAATCGGCGGAATTTTTTTCTTATCTTAAAGTTAAAATTCTATAGTTGTTAGCATAAGTGTTGTTGGAACATTGCTCTGCATAATTTATCAACTTTTGCTTTTCGATTTGCTAACATTAGACCATCCTCTTAGTAGCATTTATCATTAAACAAGATGCAGATGCAATTTCTTGTTTCAAATCAAATTTAAAAGTCAAAAATTAGTTTACAAATCTCATTAAATCACATGATGATGCTTATGAAATTATTACATGGGATAGGCTACACCACTATCATAGTATATCATCATCTTTAGTAATTAGCTATTTAATACTACGTACAATCCTATCTTAAAAATAATTCTTGAAATTGTTAAATAGGCAACTAACAAGTTATATTATTGTATTAAAGTACCTAATATAAATAAAACAATTGTAATACAATACTTACATGAGAATGGCCATTCCATTAAATATAGTTAATATGGCTAATAAAGAATATTATGCATCAGGGAGCTAAACTGAAAAATGAATCCAATATCTTTTAAATATTACTGCATAAGTTTCAATAAGGGTAACCATACGATACTCCACTTATCATTTTGATCAACTTGATCCGATTTTATAAGGGTAACCATACTGCATAATATAATCATTTCGATCAATTTGATCCGATTTTATAAGATTATTAAAAATATTAGTAACCTTTTAGCACGTATTAGTTTTGTTGAATCCATATAAATAGGAATATAGGATAATTTTCATGATTATTGGGGATATTTTGTTACGGCTTGTACTGGAAAAAATGAAAAGAAGAAAAAATTCAAATTCATCTTGACTTGATACATCTAATATAAATGAATTATAAATAAATTGTTATTATTTTTTTAATTTATCACCTCATGTTTTACTTATGTAGCATAACTCTTCTTTCATTTAATCCATCACTTTTATTATATATGTAGATATATTTGTTCTTATGTTAAAAGTTCTTCATTTTAATTTATTTAATATTAAAATTCTATTCTTTAAGTTTTCCATAATCTTTACGTATGAGGTTTATGAGTAAGTATATATAATATATAATTACTTTGCCAAAATAATTCAATATTCTATTAAATAAAATACACCAAGAATTTGTATGGTATCGATATGTCCCATAACTATGTTTTCTTTTCTATTTTTCAAAATACAATCTAATCTAAACATATAATAAAATTGGTGTCTATTCTCAATAAAGAGATATCCCACATGAACAAAATTTTATGTGACATGCATTTTGTTCAATTTCATGAATAAAAATAAATTAAAAAGAAAATATTAATTTAGAAGTAACTATTTAATTTGGTATGTTGCATCTCCAACAAAATTTAATTAAATTGATGTTGATAGAGTATATTATATACTAACTATGTACTAGAACCATCTCCAATGCTCACCCCCATTAAAATCAACCTATCTCTTCCACATCAACATTTCATTCACCTTACAATCTCAACAACCATTATATTTCAATATTCACACTCTATTCAACTTTTCTTTTTTCATTTCTTTTAAACTTCATCTTTTCATTTCTTATTATCTTTAATTTCATTTAAAATAAAAGGAAAAATAAGACGTATATCGGTTATAAATCTTAGAACTTGTGTCAACTCTCTCACCAAGTGAAACTCCGTTTGAGCTAATTAGAACGTATCAGTCCAATGCCTTGAACTCAACTAGAATTGGTCCGAGCTAATTAAAATTTACAAAGATGCAACCCATACAACTCTATAACATTTAAAGTTGTTTTCTTTGTATTCAATGTTAGAAGTTTGATTTAATAGGTATTGCTTTACACTTCCTAGTACAATTAAACTTTAATTAGAAAAAAATATGTGCAATATGATATTAAATATCACATAATATGCATATGAAGGATATACAATTCATATAATAGATTTCAACACGTAGATTTTTTCTACACATGTTTACTAAGCTAGGACAATTAACAAGATTCGAAAAACTGTTGAGGTCATGTATATCTATATCATATTACACGGAGAATCCCGTCACTGTTAAAGGGGCCAGGCTCTATACAACCCGAATTTAAATTCATTCGAAATAATAAAAGCCCAGACCCGGATTAGAGATATATAATCGAACCATTACGTACCTTCATAAAACAAGATCCGACCATCATTTTATAGATAAGTTAGAAAAACATACGTTTTTCAGAAAAAAAGGGTGCAGGACTGGAGGGTGGGTGCTAAGAAAAAATTACCACGACATATACAATTACATATGCAAGATAATACTCCGGCCAAACACAAATAATAAGAGGATGAATAAAATATAATAAATAATACTCCATCAGTCCCAAGTTGAACTTTCCGTGGCCCCGGGCACAAGTTTAAAGAAACAATTGAAAAAAGTAGGAGAGAAGGTCCTAAAAATTTTGTGGTTATCTTGGTTTACATGAATCTTCGGATCGATGTGTACTTAACTGTTTGAAATGGAATTAAAATTTTCGGTTCCAAAAGTAAGAGATATAGTGATAAAGTAGGGGAAGACGTAAATAAAGTAGAAATGACATTTTCCATTTAAGAGATGGGAAGATGAAGTTGTGCCGGACCAAAATAACCAAAATGAAATACGGGAAGATGAAGTTGGGACGTAATGAGTAATAAAGTATGAAATAGATTGAATAAACTACCAGAGATTGTAAAAGTGTATGATAGATGATAAATAAAGAAGGAAATAGATTTTTCATTTAAGTTATGTGAAGTTGATCGGGATGTTTCAAAATCGAATGTAGATG
This sequence comes from Plantago elongata, assembly GCA_036897095.1. NCBI lineage: Eukaryota > Viridiplantae > Streptophyta > Magnoliopsida > Lamiales > Plantaginaceae > Plantago > Plantago elongata. The sequence continues at coordinate 588 of JAYMSP010001635.1, read as the reverse complement.
TTCAATTCGGGACAAAGAGAGTAATTCTTATGTGTTTTGTAGGGAGCCAACATATTACTTTGGAGTTGTTGGGAACCAACTATATAAAGTGTGTTATAATACATTTTTATATTTGGTTCGAGTTTGAGAGACACAGTTTATTTTAGAAAAAAAAATAGCATGTATCAGTTGTTATTTAACGGATGTAGTATATGTTATCTCTACATTCGGAGTCCTGAACGGGTTCAAATTGAATTATATTAGTTACAAAGTAAATCCGACATGATAAATCGCATTTTACACTATTTGTAGTTATTATAAAACTAAACTAACCTTGCTACACCACTGATTTGAGTGGAAAATTAATCCAATTACCTAACTTACAAATGTGATTGAATTTTTTCTTTGAGACTTTAAACTAGTCAATATCAATCTAGTGTATTAGATATGTTAACTCATTAAATTGTTTTATCCTATGTTTAAAACTTAAATTCAACAATTGTCCAAATTCTTATTAACGAGGTTTAATCGAGTCAGCTTAATTAAATGACTGAATAATATTATTAATCTATAATATTGCTTACTATAATATATAAAATATATATATAT